>JAJAVR010000026.1:432500-447500 GCA_021554675.1 Leuciscus idus | reverse complement strand
GCCGTAAGCGAAATCTGCTGCCAAAAACGGGCTATTTAAAAGGTTAGAACATTAGTGAAGTAAACTAAAAAGCTTACAGCACCTGGTATTCCCAGGCGGTCTCCCATCCAAGTACTAACCAGGCCGACCCTGCTTAGCTTCCGAGATCAGACGAGATCGGGCGGTTCTCAACGTGGTATGGCCGTAAGCGAAATCTGCTGCCAAAAACGGGCTTTTTGAAGAAATCATCGAATTTTTCAGCCTTCTGAAGAAACTCTGCTCCCAAGACCGGGCATGTTGAAGAAACTCAGAGAATATTTCAGGCTTTTTGAAGAATCTCATGGACTCTTTTTTTTTTTTTTTTTTTTTAAACCAAAAATGCTTACAGCACCTGGTATTCCCAGGCGGGTCTCCCATCCAAGTACTAACCAGGCCCGACCCTGCTTAGCTTCCGAGATCAGACGAGATCGGGCGTTCTCAACGTGGTATGGCCGTAAGCGAAATCTGCTGCCAAAAACGGGCTTTTGAAGAAATTCATCGAATTTTTCAGGCCTTCTGAAGAAACTCTGCTCCCAAGACCGGGCATGTTGAAGAAACTCAGAGAATATTTCAGGCTTTTTGAAGAATCTCATGGACTCTTTTTTTTTTTTTTTTTTTTTTAAACCAAAAATGCTTACAGCACCTGGTATTCCCAGGCGGTCTCCCATCCAAGTACTAACCAGGCCCGACCCTGCTTAGCTTCCGAGATCAGACGAGATCGGGCGTTCTCAACGTGGTATGGCCGTAAGCGAAATCTGCTGCCAAAAACGGGCTTTTTGAAGAAATTCATCGAATTTTTCAGGCCTTCTGAAGAAACTCTGCTCCCAAGACCGGGCATGTTGAAGAAACTCAGAGAATATTTCAGGCTTTTTGAAGAATCTCATGGACTCTTTTTTTTTTTTTTTAAACCAAAAATGCTTACAGCACCTGGTATTCCCAGGCGGTCTCCCATCCAAGTACTAACCAGGCCCGACCCTGCTTAGCTTCCGAGATCAGACGAGATCGGGCGTTCTCAACGTGGTATGGCCGTAAGCGAAATCTGCTGCCAAAAACGGGCTATTTAAAAGGTTAGAACATTAGTGAAGTAAACTAAAAAGCTTACAGCACCTGGTATTCCCAGGCGGTCTCCCATCCAAGTACTAACCAGGCCCGACCCTGCTTAGCTTCCGAGATCAGACGAGATCGGGCGTTCTCAACGTGGTATGGCCGTAAGCGAAATCTGCTGCCAAAAACGGGCTTTTTGAAGAAATTCATCGAATTTTTCAGGCCTTCTGAAGAAACTCTGCTCCCAAGACCGGGCATGTTGAAGAAACTCAGAGAATATTTCAGGCTTTTTGAAGAATCTCATGGACTCTTTTTTTTTTTTTTTTTTTTTTAAACCAAAAATGCTTACAGCACCTGGTATTCCCAGGCGGTCTCCCATCCAAGTACTAACCAGGCCCGACCCTGCTTAGCTTCCGAGATCAGACGAGATCGGGCGTTCTCAACGTGGTATGGCCGTAAGCGAAATCTGCTGCCAAAAACGGGCTTTTTGAAGAAATTCATCGAATTTTTCAGGCCTTCTGAAGAAACTCTGCTCCCAAGACCGGGCATGTTGAAGAAACTCAGAGAATATTTCAGGCTTTTTGAAGAATCTCATGGACTCTTTTTTTTTGTTTTTTTTTTTTAAACCAAAAATGCTTACAGCACCTGGTATTCCCAGGCGGTCTCCCATCCAAGTACTAACCAGGCCCGACCCTGCTTAGCTTCCGAGATCAGACGAGATCGGGCGTTCTCAACGTGGTATGGCCGTAAGCGAAATCTGCTGCCAAAAACGGGCTATTTAAAAGGTTAGAACATTAGTGAAGTAAACTAAAAAGCTTACAGCACCTGGTATTCCCAGGCGGTCTCCCATCCAAGTACTAACCAGGCCCGACCCTGCTTAGCTTCCGAGATCAGACGAGATCGGGCGTTCTCAACGTGGTATGGCCGTAAGCGAAATTTGCTGCCAAAAACGGGCTTTTTGAAGAAATTCATCGAATTTTTCAGGCCTTCTGAAGAAACTCTGCTCCCAAGACCGGGCATGTTGAAGAAACTCAGAGAATATTTCAGGCTTTTTGAAGAATCTCATGGACTCTTTTTTTTTTTTTTTTTTTTTTAAACCAAAAATGCTTACAGCACCTGGTATTCCCAGGCGGTCTCCCATCCAAGTACTAACCAGGCCCGACCCTGCTTAGCTTCCGAGATCAGACGAGATCGGGCGTTCTCAACGTGGTATGGCCGTAAGCGAAATCTGCTGCCAAAAACGGGCTTTTTGAAGAAATTCATCGAATTTTTCAGGCCTTCTGAAGAAACTCTGCTCCCAAGACCGGGCATGTTGAAGAAACTCAGAGAATATTTCAGGCTTTTTGAAGAATCTCATGGACTCTTTTTTTTTTTTTTTAAACCAAAAATGCTTACAGCACCTGGTATTCCCAGGCGGTCTCCCATCCAAGTACTAACCAGGCCCGACCCTGCTTAGCTTCCGAGATCAGACGAGATCGGGCGTTCTCAACGTGGTATGGCCGTAAGCGAAATCTGCTGCCAAAAACGGGCTATTTAAAAGGTTAGAACATTAGTGAAGTAAACTAAAAAGCTTACAGCACCTGGTATTCCCAGGCGGTCTCCCATCCAAGTACTAACCAGGCCCGACCCTGCTTAGCTTCCGAGATCAGACGAGATCGGGCGTTCTCAACGTGGTATGGCCGTAAGCGAAATCTGCTGGCAAAAACGGGCTTTTTGAAGAAATTCATCGAATTTTTCAGGCCTTCTGAAGAAACTCTGCTCCCAAGACCGGGCATGTTGAAGAAACTCAGAGAATATTTCAGGCTTTTTGAAGAATCTCATGGACTCTTTTTTTTTTTTTTTTTTTTTTAAACCAAAAATGCTTACAGCACCTGGTATTCCCAGGCGGTCTCCCATCCAAGTACTAACCAGGCCCGACCCTGCTTAGCTTTCGAGATCAGACGAGATCGGGCGTTCTCAACGTGGTATGGCCGTAAGCGAAATCTGCTGCCAAAAACGGGCTTTTTGAAGAAATTCATCGAATTTTTCAGGCCTTCTGAAGAAACTCTGCTCCCAAGACCGGGCATGTTGAAGAAACTCAGAGAATATTTCAGGCTTTTTGAAGAATCTCATGGACTCTTTTTGTTTTTTTTTTTTTTTTTAAACCAAAAATGCTTACAGCACCTGGTATTCCCAGGCGGTCTCCCATCCAAGTACTAACCAGGCCCGACCCTGCTTAGCTTCCGAGATCAGACGAGATCGGGCGTTCTCAACGTGGTATGGCCGTAAGCGAAATCTGCTGCCAAAAACGGGCTATTTAAAAGGTTAGAACATTAGTGAAGTAAACTAAAAAGCTTACAGCACCTGGTATTCCCAGGCGGTCTCCCATCCAAGTACTAACCAGGCCCGACCCTGCTTAGCTTCCGAGATCAGACGAGATCGGGCGTTCTCAACGTGGTATGGCCGTAAGCGAAATTTGCTGCCAAAAACGGGCTTTTTGAAGAAATTCATCGAATTTTTCAGGCCTTCTGAAGAAACTCTGCTCCCAAGACCGGGCATGTTGAAGAAACTCAGAGAATATTTCAGGCTTTTTGAAGAATCTCATGGACTCTTTTTATTTTATTTTTTTTTTTTAAACCAAAAATGCTTACAGCACCTGGTATTCCCAGGCGGTCTCCCATCCAAGTACTAACCAGGCCCGACCCTGCTTAGCTTCCGAGATCAGACGAGATCGGGCGTTCTCAACGTGGTATGGCCGTAAGCGAAATCTGCTGCCAAAAACGGGCTATTTAAAAGGTTAGAACATTAGTGAAGTAAACTAAAAAGCTTACAGCACCTGGTATTCCCAGGCGGTCTCCCATCCAAGTACTAACCAGGCCCGACCCTGCTTAGCTTCCGAGATCAGACGAGATCGGGCGTTCTCAACGTGGTATGGCCGTAAGCGAAATCTGCTGCCAAAAACGGGCTTTTTGAAGAAATTCATCGAATTTTTCAGGCCTTCTGAAGAAACTCTGCTCCCAAGACCGGGCATGTTGAAGAAACTCAGAGAATATTTCAGGCTTTTTGAAGAATCTCATGGACTCTTTTTTTTTTTTTTTTTTTTTTAAACCAAAAATGCTTACAGCACCTGGTATTCCCAGGCGGTCTCCCATCCAAGTACTAACCAGGCCCGACCCTGCTTAGCTTCCGAGATCAGACGAGATCGGGCGTTCTCAACGTGGTATGGCCGTAAGCGAAATCTGCTGCCAAAAACGGGCTATTTAAAAGGTTAGAACATTAGTGAAGTAAACTAAAAAGCTTACAGCACCTGGTATTCCCAGGCGGTCTCCCATCCAAGTACTAACCAGGCCCGACCCTGCTTAGCTTCCGAGATCAGACGAGATCGGGCGTTCTCAACGTGGTATGGCCGTAAGCGAAATCTGCTGCCAAAAACGGGCTTTTTGAAGAAATTCATCGAATTTTTCAGGCCTTCTGAAGAAACTCTGCTCCCAAGACCGGGCATGTTGAAGAAACTCAGAGAATATTTCAGGCTTTTTGAAGAATCTCATGGACTCTTTTTTTTTTTTTTTTTTTTTTAAACCAAAAATGCTTACAGCACCTGGTATTCCCAGGCGGTCTCCCATCCAAGTACTAACCAGGCCCGACCCTGCTTAGCTTCCGAGATCAGACGAGATCGGGCGTTCTCAACGTGGTATGGCCGTAAGCGAAATCTGCTGCCAAAAACGGGCTTTTTGAAGAAATTCATCGAATTTTTCAGGCCTTCTGAAGAAACTCTGCTCCCAAGACCGGGCATGTTGAAGAAACTCAGAGAATATTTCAGGCTTTTTGAAGAATCTCATGGACTCTTTTTTTTTGTTTTTTTTTTTTAAACCAAAAATGCTTACAGCACCTGGTATTCCCAGGCGGTCTCCCATCCAAGTACTAACCAGGCCCGACCCTGCTTAGCTTCCGAGATCAGACGAGATCGGGCGTTCTCAACGTGGTATGGCCGTAAGCGAAATCTGCTGCCAAAAACGGGCTATTTAAAAGGTTAGAACATTAGTGAAGTAAACTAAAAAGCTTACAGCACCTGGTATTCCCAGGCGGTCTCCCATCCAAGTACTAACCAGGCCCGACCCTGCTTAGCTTCCGAGATCAGACGAGATCGGGCGTTCTCAACGTGGTATGGCCGTAAGCGAAATCTGCTGCCAAAAACGGGCTTTTTGAAGAAATTCATCGAATTTTTCAGGCCTTCTGAAGAAACTCTGCTCCCAAGACCGGGCATGTTGAAGAAACTCAGAGAATATTTCAGGCTTTTTGAAGAATCTCATGGACTCTTTTTTTTTTTTTTTTTTTTTTAAACCAAAAATGCTTACAGCACCTGGTATTCCCAGGCGGTCTCCCATCCAAGTACTAACCAGGCCCGACCCTGCTTAGCTTCCGAGATCAGACGAGATCGGGCGTTCTCAACGTGGTATGGCCGTAAGCGAAATCTGCTGCCAAAAACGGGCTTTTTGAAGAAATTCATCGAATTTTTCAGGCCTTCTGAAGAAACTCTGCTCCCAAGACCGGGCATGTTGAAGAAACTCAGAGAATATTTCAGGCTTTTTGAAGAATCTCATGGACTCTTTTTTTTTGTTTTTTTTTTTTAAACCAAAAATGCTTACAGCACCTGGTATTCCCAGGCGGTCTCCCATCCAAGTACTAACCAGGCCCGACCCTGCTTAGCTTCCGAGATCAGACGAGATCGGGCGTTCTCAACGTGGTATGGCCGTAAGCGAAATCTGCTGCCAAAAACGGGCTATTTAAAAGGTTAGAACATTAGTGAAGTAAACTAAAAAGCTTACAGCACCTGGTATTCCCAGGCGGTCTCCCATCCAAGTACTAACCAGGCCCGACCCTGCTTAGCTTCCGAGATCAGACGAGATCGGGCGTTCTCAACGTGGTATGGCCGTAAGCGAAATCTGCTGCCAAAAACGGGCTTTTTGAAGAAATTCATCGAATTTTTCAGGCCTTCTGAAGAAACTCTGCTCCCAAGACCGGGCATGTTGAAGAAACTCAGAGAATATTTCAGGCTTTTTGAAGAATCTCATGGACTCTTTTTTTTTTTTTTTTTTTTTAAACCAAAAATGCTTACAGCACCTGGTATTCCCAGGCGGTCTCCCATCCAAGTACTAACCAGGCCCGACCCTGCTTAGCTTCCGAGATCAGACGAGATCGGGCGTTCTCAACGTGGTATGGCCGTAAGCGAAATCTGCTGCCAAAAACGGGCTTTTTGAAGAAATTCATCGAATTTTTCAGGCCTTCTGAAGAAACTCTGCTCCCAAGACCGGGCATGTTGAAGAAACTCAGAGAATATTTCAGGCTTTTTGAAGAATCTCATGGACTCTTTTTTTTTGTTTTTTTTTTTTAAACCAAAAATGCTTACAGCACCTGGTATTCCCAGGCGGTCTCCCATCCAAGTACTAACCAGGCCCGACCCTGCTTAGCTTCCGAGATCAGACGAGATCGGGCGTTCTCAACGTGGTATGGCCGTAAGCGAAATCTGCTGCCAAAAACGGGCTATTTAAAAGGTTAGAACATTAGTGAAGTAAACTAAAAAGCTTACAGCACCTGGTATTCCCAGGCGGTCTCCCATCCAAGTACTAACCAGGCCCGACCCTGCTTAGCTTCCGAGATCAGACGAGATCGGGCGTTCTCAACGTGGTATGGCCGTAAGCGAAATCTGCTGCCAAAAACGGGCTTTTTGAAGAAATTCATCGAATTTTTCAGGCCTTCTGAAGAAACTCTGCTCCCAAGACCGGGCATGTTGAAGAAACTCAGAGAATATTTCAGGCTTTTTGAAGAATCTCATGGACTCTTTTTTTTTTTTTTTTTTTTTTAAACCAAAAATGCTTACAGCACCTGGTATTCCCAGGCGGTCTCCCATCCAAGTACTAACCAGGCCCGACCCTGCTTAGCTTCCGAGATCAGACGAGATCGGGCGTTCTCAACGTGGTATGGCCGTAAGCGAAATCTGCTGCCAAAAACGGGCTTTTTGAAGAAATTCATCGAATTTTTCAGGCCTTCTGAAGAAACTCTGCTCCCAAGACCGGGCATGTTGAAGAAACTCAGAGAATATTTCAGGCTTTTTGAAGAATCTCATGGACTCTTTTTTTTTTTTTTTAAACCAAAAATGCTTACAGCACCTGGTATTCCCAGGCGGTCTCCCATCCAAGTACTAACCAGGCCCGACCCTGCTTAGCTTCCGAGATCAGACGAGATCGGGCGTTCTCAACGTGGTATGGCCGTAAGCGAAATCTGCTGCCAAAAACTGGCTATTTAAAAGGTTAGAACATTAGTGAAGTAAACTAAAAAGCTTACAGCACCTGGTATTCCCAGGCGGTCTCCCATCCAAGTACTAACCAGGCCCGACCCTGCTTAGCTTCCGAGATCAGACGAGATCGGGCGTTCTCAACGTGGTATGGCCGTAAGCGAAATCTGCTGCCAAAAACGGGCTTTTTGAAGAAATTCATCGAATTTTTCAGGCCTTCTGAAGAAACTCTGCTCCCAAGACCGGGCATGTTGAAGAAACTCAGAGAATATTTCAGGCTTTTTGAAGAATCTCATGGACTCTTTTTTTTTTTTTTTTTTTTTTAAACCAAAAATGCTTACAGCACCTGGTATTCCCAGGCGGTCTCCCATCCAAGTACTAACCAGGCCCGACCCTGCTTAGCTTCCGAGATCAGACGAGATCGGGCGTTCTCAACGTGGTATGGCCGTAAGCGAAATCTGCTGCCAAAAACGGGCTTTTTGAAGAAATTCATCGAATTTTTCAGGCCTTCTGAAGAAACTCTGCTCCCAAGACCGGGCATGTTGAAGAAACTCAGAGAATATTTCAGGCTTTTTGAAGAATCTCATGGACTCTTTTTTTTTGTTTTTTTTTTTTAAACCAAAAATGCTTACAGCACCTGGTATTCCCAGGCGGTCTCCCATCCAAGTACTAACCAGGCCCGACCCTGCTTAGCTTCCGAGATCAGACGAGATCGGGCGTTCTCAACGTGGTATGGCCGTAAGCGAAATCTGCTGCCAAAAACGGGCTATTTAAAAGGTTAGAACATTAGTGAAGTAAACTAAAAAGCTTACAGCACCTGGTATTCCCAGGCGGTCTCCCATCCAAGTACTAACCAGGCCCGACCCTGCTTAGCTTCCGAGATCAGACGAGATCGGGCGTTCTCAACGTGGTATGGCCGTAAGCGAAATTTGCTGCCAAAAACGGGCTTTTTGAAGAAATTCATCGAATTTTTCAGGCCTTCTGAAGAAACTCTGCTCCCAAGACCGGGCATGTTGAAGAAACTCAGAGAATATTTCAGGCTTTTTGAAGAATCTCATGGACTCTTTTTTTTTTTTTTTTTTTTTTAAACCAAAAATGCTTACAGCACCTGGTATTCCCAGGCGGTCTCCCATCCAAGTACTAACCAGGCCCGACCCTGCTTAGCTTCCGAGATCAGACGAGATCGGGCGTTCTCAACGTGGTATGGCCGTAAGCGAAATCTGCTGCCAAAAACGGGCTTTTTGAAGAAATTCATCGAATTTTTCAGGCCTTCTGAAGAAACTCTGCTCCCAAGACCGGGCATGTTGAAGAAACTCAGAGAATATTTCAGGCTTTTTGAAGAATCTCATGGACTCTTTTTTTTTTTTTTTAAACCAAAAATGCTTACAGCACCTGGTATTCCCAGGCGGTCTCCCATCCAAGTACTAACCAGGCCCGACCCTGCTTAGCTTCCGAGATCAGACGAGATCGGGCGTTCTCAACGTGGTATGGCCGTAAGCGAAATCTGCTGCCAAAAACGGGCTATTTAAAAGGTTAGAACATTAGTGAAGTAAACTAAAAAGCTTACAGCACCTGGTATTCCCAGGCGGTCTCCCATCCAAGTACTAACCAGGCCCGACCCTGCTTAGCTTCCGAGATCAGACGAGATCGGGCGTTCTCAACGTGGTATGGCCGTAAGCGAAATCTGCTGGCAAAAACGGGCTTTTTGAAGAAATTCATCGAATTTTTCAGGCCTTCTGAAGAAACTCTGCTCCCAAGACCGGGCATGTTGAAGAAACTCAGAGAATATTTCAGGCTTTTTGAAGAATCTCATGGACTCTTTTTTTTTTTTTTTTTTTTTAAACCAAAAATGCTTACAGCACCTGGTATTCCCAGGCGGTCTCCCATCCAAGTACTAACCAGGCCCGACCCTGCTTAGCTTTCGAGATCAGACGAGATCGGGCGTTCTCAACGTGGTATGGCCGTAAGCGAAATCTGCTGCCAAAAACGGGCTTTTTGAAGAAATTCATCGAATTTTTCAGGCCTTCTGAAGAAACTCTGCTCCCAAGACCGGGCATGTTGAAGAAACTCAGAGAATATTTCAGGCTTTTTGAAGAATCTCATGGACTCTTTTTTTTTTTTTTTTTTTTTTAAACCAAAAATGCTTACAGCACCTGGTATTCCCAGGCGGTCTCCCATCCAAGTACTAACCAGGCCCGACCCTGCTTAGCTTCCGAGATCAGACGAGATCGGGCGTTCTCAACGTGGTATGGCCGTAAGCGAAATCTGCTGCCAAAAACGGGCTATTTAAAAGGTTAGAACATTAGTGAAGTAAACTAAAAAGCTTACAGCACCTGGTATTCCCAGGCGGTCTCCCATCCAAGTACTAACCAGGCCCGACCCTGCTTAGCTTCCGAGATCAGACGAGATCGGGCGTTCTCAACGTGGTATGGCCGTAAGCGAAATCTGCTGCCAAAAACTGGCTTTTTGAAGAAATTCATCGAATTTTTCAGGCCTTCTGAAGAAACTCTGCTCCCAAGACCGGGCATGTTGAAGAAACTCAGAGAATATTTCAGGCTTTTTGAAGAATCTCATGGACTCTTTTTTTTTTTTTTTTTTTTTTTAAACCAAAAATGCTTACAGCACCTGGTATTCCCAGGCGGTCTCCCATCCAAGTACTAACCAGGCCCGACCCTGCTTAGCTTCCGAGATCAGACGAGATCGGGCGTTCTCAACGTGGTATGGCCGTAAGCGAAATCTGCTGCCAAAAACGGGCTATTTAAAAGGTTAGAACATTAGTGAAGTAAACTAAAAAGCTTACAGCACCTGGTATTCCCAGGCGGTCTCCCATCCAAGTACTAACCAGGCCCGACCCTGCTTAGCTTCCGAGATCAGACGAGATCGGGCGTTCTCAACGTGGTATGGCCGTAAGCGAAATTTGCTGCCAAAAACGGGCTTTTTGAAGAAATTCATCGAATTTTTCAGGCCTTCTGAAGAAACTCTGCTCCCAAGACCGGGCATGTTGAAGAAACTCAGAGAATATTTCAGGCTTTTTGAAGAATCTCATGGACTCTTTTTTTTTTTTTTTTTTTTTTTAAACCAAAAATGCTTACAGCACCTGGTATTCCCAGGCGGTCTCCCATCCAAGTACTAACCAGGCCCGACCCTGCTTAGCTTCCGAGATCAGACGAGATCGGGCGTTCTCAACGTGGTATGGCCGTAAGCGAAATCTGCTGCCAAAAACGGGCTATTTAAAAGGTTAGAACATTAGTGAAGTAAACTAAAAAGCTTACAGCACCTGGTATTCCCAGGCGGTCTCCCATCCAAGTACTAACCAGGCCCGACCCTGCTTAGCTTCCGAGATCAGACGAGATCGGGCGTTCTCAACGTGGTATGGCCGTAAGCGAAATCTGCTGCCAAAAACGGGCTTTTTGAAGAAATTCATCGAATTTTTCAGGCCTTCTGAAGAAACTCTGCTCCCAAGACCGGGCATGTTGAAGAAACTCAGAGAATATTTCAGGCTTTTTGAAGAATCTCATGGACTCTTTTTTTTTTTTTTTTTTTTTTAAACCAAAAATGCTTACAGCACCTGGTATTCCCAGGCGGTCTCCCATCCAAGTACTAACCAGGCCCGACCCTGCTTAGCTTCCGAGATCAGACGAGATCGGGCGTTCTCAACGTGGTATGGCCGTAAGCGAAATCTGCTGCCAAAAACGGGCTATTTAAAAGGTTAGAACATTAGTGAAGTAAACTAAAAAGCTTACAGCACCTGGTATTCCCAGGCGGTCTCCCATCCAAGTACTAACCAGGCCCGACCCTGCTTAGCTTCCGAGATCAGACGAGATCGGGCGTTCTCAACGTGGTATGGCCGTAAGCGAAATCTGCTGCCAAAAACGGGCTTTTTGAAGAAATTCATCGAATTTTTCAGGCCTTCTGAAGAAACTCTGCTCCCAAGACCGGGCATGTTGAAGAAACTCAGAGAATATTTCAGGCTTTTTGAAGAATCTCATGGACTCTTTTTTTTTTTTTTTTTTTTTTAAACCAAAAATGCTTACAGCACCTGGTATTCCCAGGCGGTCTCCCATCCAAGTACTAACCAGGCCCGACCCTGCTTAGCTTCCGAGATCAGACGAGATCGGGCGTTCTCAACGTGGTATGGCCGTAAGCGAAATCTGCTGCCAAAAACGGGCTTTTTGAAGAAATTCATCGAATTTTTCAGGCCTTCTGAAGAAACTCTGCTCCCAAGACCGGGCATGTTGAAGAAACTCAGAGAATATTTCAGGCTTTTTGAAGAATCTCATGGACTCTTTTTTTTTGTTTTTTTTTTTTAAACCAAAAATGCTTACAGCACCTGGTATTCCCAGGCGGTCTCCCATCCAAGTACTAACCAGGCCCGACCCTGCTTAGCTTCCGAGATCAGACGAGATCGGGCGTTCTCAACGTGGTATGGCCGTAAGCGAAATCTGCTGCCAAAAACGGGCTATTTAAAAGGTTAGAACATTAGTGAAGTAAACTAAAAAGCTTACAGCACCTGGTATTCCCAGGCGGTCTCCCATCCAAGTACTAACCAGGCCCGACCCTGCTTAGCTTCCGAGATCAGACGAGATCGGGCGTTCTCAACGTGGTATGGCCGTAAGCGAAATCTGCTGCCAAAAACGGGCTTTTTGAAGAAATTCATCGAATTTTTCAGGCCTTCTGAAGAAACTCTGCTCCCAAGACCGGGCATGTTGAAGAAACTCAGAGAATATTTCAGGCTTTTTGAAGAATCTCATGGACTCTTTTTTTTTTTTTTTTTTTTTTAAACCAAAAATGCTTACAGCACCTGGTATTCCCAGGCGGTCTCCCATCCAAGTACTAACCAGGCCCGACCCTGCTTAGCTTCCGAGATCAGACGAGATCGGGCGTTCTCAACGTGGTATGGCCGTAAGCGAAATCTGCTGCCAAAAACGGGCTTTTTGAAGAAATTCATCGAATTTTTCAGGCCTTCTGAAGAAACTCTGCTCCCAAGACCGGGCATGTTGAAGAAACTCAGAGAATATTTCAGGCTTTTTGAAGAATCTCATGGACTCTTTTTTTTGTTTTTTTTTTTTAAACCAAAAATGCTTACAGCACCTGGTATTCCCAGGCGGTCTCCCATCCAAGTACTAACCAGGCCCGACCCTGCTTAGCTTCCGAGATCAGACGAGATCGGGCGTTCTCAACGTGGTATGGCCGTAAGCGAAATCTGCTGCCAAAAACGGGCTATTTAAAAGGTTAGAACATTAGTGAAGTAAACTAAAAAGCTTACAGCACCTGGTATTCCCAGGCGGTCTCCCATCCAAGTACTAACCAGGCCCGACCCTGCTTAGCTTCCGAGATCAGACGAGATCGGGCGTTCTCAACGTGGTATGGCCGTAAGCGAAATCTGCTGCCAAAAACGGGCTTTTTGAAGAAATTCATCGAATTTTTCAGGCCTTCTGAAGAAACTCTGCTCCCAAGACCGGGCATGTTGAAGAAACTCAGAGAATATTTCAGGCTTTTTGAAGAATCTCATGGACTCTTTTTTTTTTTTTTTTTTTTTTAAACCAAAAATGCTTACAGCACCTGGTATTCCCAGGCGGTCTCCCATCCAAGTACTAACCAGGCCCGACCCTGCTTAGCTTCCGAGATCAGACGAGATCGGGCGTTCTCAACGTGGTATGGCCGTAAGCGAAATCTGCTGCCAAAAACGGGCTTTTTGAAGAAATTCATCGAATTTTTCAGGCCTTCTGAAGAAACTCTGCTCCCAAGACCGGGCATGTTGAAGAAACTCAGAGAATATTTCAGGCTTTTTGAAGAATCTCATGGACTCTTTTTTTTTGTTTTTTTTTTTTAAACCAAAAATGCTTACAGCACCTGGTATTCCCAGGCGGTCTCCCATCCAAGTACTAACCAGGCCCGACCCTGCTTAGCTTCCGAGATCAGACGAGATCGGGCGTTCTCAACGTGGTATGGCCGTAAGCGAAATCTGCTGCCAAAAACGGGCTATTTAAAAGGTTAGAACATTAGTGAAGTAAACTAAAAAGCTTACAGCACCTGGTATTCCCAGGCGGTCTCCCATCCAAGTACTAACCAGGCCCGACCCTGCTTAGCTTCCGAGATCAGACGAGATCGGGCGTTCTCAACGTGGTATGGCCGTAAGCGAAATCTGCTGCCAAAAACGGGCTTTTTGAAGAAATTCATCGAATTTTTCAGGCCTTCTGAAGAAACTCTGCTCCCAAGACCGGGCATGTTGAAGAAACTCAGAGAATATTTCAGGCTTTTTGAAGAATCTCATGGACTCTTTTTTTTTTTTTTTTTTTTTTAAACCAAAAATGCTTACAGCACCTGGTATTCCCAGGCGGTCTCCCATCCAAGTACTAACCAGGCCCGACCCTGCTTAGCTTCCGAGATCAGACGAGATCGGGCGTTCTCAACGTGGTATGGCCGTAAGCGAAATCTGCTGCCAAAAACGGGCTATTTAAAAGGTTAGAACATTAGTGAAGTAAACTAAAAAGCTTACAGCACCTGGTATTCCCAGGCGGTCTCCCATCCAAGTACTAACCAGGCCCGACCCTGCTTAGCTTCCGAGATCAGACGAGATCGGGCGTTCTCAACGTGGTATGGCCGTAAGCGAAATTTGCTGCCAAAAACGGGCTTTTTGAAGAAATTCATCGAATTTTTCAGGCCTTCTGAAGAAACTCTGCTCCCAAGACCGGGCATGTTGAAGAAACTCAGAGAATATTTCAGGCTTTTTGAAGAATCTCATGGACTCTTTTTTTTTTTTTTTTTTTTTTAAACCAAAAATGCTTACAGCACCTGGTATTCCCAGGCGGTCTCCCATCCAAGTACTAACCAGGCCCGACCCTGCTTAGCTTCCGAGATCAGACGAGATCGGGCGTTCTCAACGTGGTATGGCCGTAAGCGAAATCTGCTGCCAAAAACGGGCTTTTTGAAGAAATTCATCGAATTTTTCAGGCCTTCTGAAGAAACTCTGCTCCCAAGACCGGGCATGTTGAAGAAACTCAGAGAATATTTCAGGCTTTTTGAAGAATCTCATGGACTCTTTTTTTTTTTTTTTAAACCAAAAATGCTTACAGCACCTGGTATTCCCAGGCGGTCTCCCATCCAAGTACTAACCAGGCCCGACCCTGCTTAGCTTCCGAGATCAGACGAGATCGGGCGTTCTCAACGTGGTATGGCCGTAAGCGAAATCTGCTGCCAAAAACGGGCTATTTAAAAGGTTAGAACATTAGTGAAGTAAACTAAAAAGCTTACAGCACCTGGTATTCCCAGGCGGTCTCCCATCCAAGTACTAACCAGGCCCGACCCTGCTTAGCTTCCGAGATCAGACGAGATCGGGCGTTCTCAACGTGGTATGGCCGTAAGCGAAATCTGCTGGCAAAAACGGGCTTTTTGAAGAAATTCATCGAATTTTTCAGGCCTTCTGAAGAAACTCTGCTCCCAAGACCGGGCATGTTGAAGAAACTCAGAGAATATTTCAGGCTTTTTGAAGAATCTCATGGACTCTTTTTTTTTTTTTTTTTTTTTTAAACCAAAAATGCTTACAGCACCTGGTATTCCCAGGCGGTCTCCCATCCAAGTACTAACCAGGCCCGACCCTGCTTAGCTTTCGAGATCAGACGAGATCGGGCGTTCTCAACGTGGTATGGCCGTAAGCGAAATCTGCT
>JAJAVR010000026.1:422500-425000 GCA_021554675.1 Leuciscus idus | reverse complement strand
TTCAGGCTTTTTGAAGAATCTCATGGACTCTTTTTTTTTTTTTTTTTTTTTTTAAACCAAAAATGCTTACAGCACCTGGTATTCCCAGGCGGTCTCCCATCCAAGTACTAACCAGGCCCGACCCTGCTTAGCTTCCGAGATCAGACGAGATCGGGCGTTCTCAACGTGGTATGGCCGTAAGCGAAATCTGCTGCCAAAAACGGGCTATTTAAAAGGTTAGAACATTAGTGAAGTAAACTAAAAAGCTTACAGCACCTGGTATTCCCAGGCGGTCTCCCATCCAAGTACTAACCAGGCCCGACCCTGCTTAGCTTCCGAGATCAGACGAGATCGGGCGTTCTCAACGTGGTATGGCCGTAAGCGAAATTTGCTGCCAAAAACGGGCTTTTTGAAGAAATTCATCAAATTTTTCAGGCCTTCTGAAGAAACTCTGCTCCCAAGACCGGGCATGTTGAAGAAACTCAGAGAATATTTCAGGCTTTTTGAAGAATCTCATGGACTCTTTTTTTTTTTTTTTTTTTTTTAAACCAAAAATGCTTACAGCACCTGGTATTCCCAGGCGGTCTCCCATCCAAGTACTAACCAGGCCCGACCCTGCTTAGCTTCCGAGATCAGACGAGATCGGGCGTTCTCAACGTGGTATGGCCGTAAGCGAAATCTGCTGCCAAAAACGGGCTTTTTGAAGAAATTCATCGAATTTTTCAGGCCTTCTGAAGAAACTCTGCTCCCAAGACCGGGCATGTTGAAGAAACTCAGAGAATATTTCAGGCTTTTTGAAGAATCTCATGGACTCTTTTTTTTTTTTTTTAAACCAAAAATGCTTACAGCACCTGGTATTCCCAGGCGGTCTCCCATCCAAGTACTAACCAGGCCCGACCCTGCTTAGCTTCCGAGATCAGACGAGATCGGGCGTTCTCAACGTGGTATGGCCGTAAGCGAAATCTGCTGCCAAAAACGGGCTATTTAAAAGGTTAGAACATTAGTGAAGTAAACTAAAAAGCTTACAGCACCTGGTATTCCCAGGCGGTCTCCCATCCAAGTACTAACCAGGCCCGACCCTGCTTAGCTTCCGAGATCAGACGAGATCGGGCGTTCTCAACGTGGTATGGCCGTAAGCGAAATCTGCTGGCAAAAACGGGCTTTTTGAAGAAATTCATCGAATTTTTCAGGCCTTCTGAAGAAACTCTGCTCCCAAGACCGGGCATGTTGAAGAAACTCAGAGAATATTTCAGGCTTTTTGAAGAATCTCATGGACTCTTTTTTTTTTTTTTTTTTTTTTAAACCAAAAATGCTTACAGCACCTGGTATTCCCAGGCGGTCTCCCATCCAAGTACTAACCAGGCCCGACCCTGCTTAGCTTTCGAGATCAGACGAGATCGGGCGTTCTCAACGTGGTATGGCCGTAAGCGAAATCTGCTGCCAAAAACGGGCTTTTTGAAGAAATTCATCGAATTTTTCAGGCCTTCTGAAGAAACTCTGCTCCCAAGACCGGGCATGTTGAAGAAACTCAGAGAATATTTCAGGCTTTTTGAAGAATCTCATGGACTCTTTTTTTTTTTTTTTTTTTTTTTAAACCAAAAATGCTTACAGCACCTGGTATTCCCAGGCGGTCTCCCATCCAAGTACTAACCAGGCCCGACCCTGCTTAGCTTCCGAGATCAGACGAGATCGGGCGTTCTCAACGTGGTATGGCCGTAAGCGAAATCTGCTGCCAAAAACGGGCTATTTAAAAGGTTAGAACATTAGTGAAGTAAACTAAAAAGCTTACAGCACCTGGTATTCCCAGGCGGTCTCCCATCCAAGTACTAACCAGGCCCGACCCTGCTTAGCTTCCGAGATCAGACGAGATCGGGCGTTCTCAACGTGGTATGGCCGTAAGCGAAATCTGCTGCCAAAAACGGGCTATTTAAAAGGTTAGAACATTAGTGAAGTAAACTAAAAAGCTTACAGCACCTGGTATTCCCAGGCGGTCTCCCATCCAAGTACTAACCAGGCCCGACCCTGCTTAGCTTCCGAGATCAGACGAGATCGGGCGTTCTCAACGTGGTATGGCCGTAAGCGAAATTTGCTGCCAAAAACGGGCTTTTTGAAGAAATTCATCGAATTTTTCAGGCCTTCTGAAGAAACTCTGCTCCCAAGACCGGGCATGTTGAAGAAACTCAGAGAATATTTCAGGCTTTTTGAAGAATCTCATGGACTCTTTTTTTTTTTTTTTTTTTTTTAAACCAAAAATGCTTACAGCACCTGGTATTCCCAGGCGGTCTCCCATCCAAGTACTAACCAGGCCCGACCCTGCTTAGCTTCCGAGATCAGACGAGATCGGGCGTTCTCAACGTGGTATGGCCGTAAGCGAAATCTGCTGCCAAAAACGGGCTATTTAAAAGGTTAGAACATTAGTGAAGTAAACTAAAAAGCTTACAGCACCTGGTATTCCCAGGCGGTCTCCCATCCAAGTACTAACCAGGCCCGACCCTGCTTAGCTTCCGAGATCAGACGAGAT
>JAJAVR010000026.1:275000-417500 GCA_021554675.1 Leuciscus idus | reverse complement strand
GTGAAGTAAACTAAAAAGCTTACAGCACCTGGTATTCCCAGGCGGTCTCCCATCCAAGTACTAACCAGGCCCGACCCTGCTTAGCTTCCGAGATCAGACGAGATCGGGCGTTCTCAACGTGGTATGGCCGTAAGCGAAATCTGCTGGCAAAAACGGGCTTTTTGAAGAAATTCATCGAATTTTTCAGGCCTTCTGAAGAAACTCTGCTCCCAAGACCGGGCATGTTGAAGAAACTCAGAGAATATTTCAGGCTTTTTGAAGAATCTCATGGACTCTTTTTTTTTTTTTTTTTTTTTTAAACCAAAAATGCTTACAGCACCTGGTATTCCCAGGCGGTCTCCCATCCAAGTACTAACCAGGCCCGACCCTGCTTAGCTTTCGAGATCAGACGAGATCGGGCGTTCTCAACGTGGTATGGCCGTAAGCGAAATCTGCTGCCAAAAACGGGCTTTTTGAAGAAATTCATCGAATTTTTCAGGCCTTCTGAAGAAACTCTGCTCCCAAGACCGGGCATGTTGAAGAAACTCAGAGAATATTTCAGGCTTTTTGAAGAATCTCATGGACTCTTTTTTTTTTTTTTTTTTTTTTTAAACCAAAAATGCTTACAGCACCTGGTATTCCCAGGCGGTCTCCCATCCAAGTACTAACCAGGCCCGACCCTGCTTAGCTTCCGAGATCAGACGAGATCGGGCGTTCTCAACGTGGTATGGCCGTAAGCGAAATCTGCTGCCAAAAACGGGCTATTTAAAAGGTTAGAACATTAGTGAAGTAAACTAAAAAGCTTACAGCACCTGGTATTCCCAGGCGGTCTCCCATCCAAGTACTAACCAGGCCCGACCCTGCTTAGCTTCCGAGATCAGACGAGATCGGGCGTTCTCAACGTGGTATGGCCGTAAGCGAAATCTGCTGCCAAAAACGGGCTATTTAAAAGGTTAGAACATTAGTGAAGTAAACTAAAAAGCTTACAGCACCTGGTATTCCCAGGCGGTCTCCCATCCAAGTACTAACCAGGCCCGACCCTGCTTAGCTTCCGAGATCAGACGAGATCGGGCGTTCTCAACGTGGTATGGCCGTAAGCGAAATTTGCTGCCAAAAACGGGCTTTTTGAAGAAATTCATCGAATTTTTCAGGCCTTCTGAAGAAACTCTGCTCCCAAGACCGGGCATGTTGAAGAAACTCAGAGAATATTTCAGGCTTTTTGAAGAATCTCATGGACTCTTTTTTTTTTTTTTTTTTTTTTAAACCAAAAATGCTTACAGCACCTGGTATTCCCAGGCGGTCTCCCATCCAAGTACTAACCAGGCCCGACCCTGCTTAGCTTCCGAGATCAGACGAGATCGGGCGTTCTCAACGTGGTATGGCCGTAAGCGAAATCTGCTGCCAAAAACGGGCTATTTAAAAGGTTAGAACATTAGTGAAGTAAACTAAAAAGCTTACAGCACCTGGTATTCCCAGGCGGTCTCCCATCCAAGTACTAACCAGGCCCGACCCTGCTTAGCTTCCGAGATCAGACGAGATCGGGCGTTCTCAACGTGGTATGGCCGTAAGCGAAATCTGCTGCCAAAAACGGGCTTTTTGAAGAAATTCATCGAATTTTTCAGGCCTTCTGAAGAAACTCTGCTCCCAAGACCGGGCATGTTGAAGAAACTCAGAGAATATTTCAGGCTTTTTGAAGAATCTCATGGACTCTTTTTTTTTTTTTTTTTTTTTTAAACCAAAAATGCTTACAGCACCTGGTATTCCCAGGCGGTCTCCCATCCAAGTACTAACCAGGCCCGACCCTGCTTAGCTTCCGAGATCAGACGAGATCGGGCGTTCTCAACGTGGTATGGCCGTAAGCGAAATCTGCTGCCAAAAACGGGCTTTTTGAAGAAATTCATCGAATTTTTCAGGCCTTCTGAAGAAACTCTGCTCCCAAGACCGGGCATGTTGAAGAAACTCAGAGAATATTTCAGGCTTTTTGAAGAATCTCATGGACTCTTTTTTTTTGTTTGTTTTTTTTAAACCAAAAATGCTTACAGCACCTGGTATTCCCAGGCGGTCTCCCATCCAAGTACTAACCAGGCCCGACCCTGCTTAGCTTCCGAGATCAGACGAGATCGGGCGTTCTCAACGTGGTATGGCCGTAAGCGAAATCTGCTGCCAAAAACGGGCTATTTAAAAGGTTAGAACATTAGTGAAGTAAACTAAAAAGCTTACAGCACCTGGTATTCCCAGGCGGTCTCCCATCCAAGTACTAACCAGGCCCGACCCTGCTTAGCTTCCGAGATCAGACGAGATCGGGCGTTCTCAACGTGGTATGGCCGTAAGCGAAATCTGCTGCCAAAAACGGGCTTTTTGAAGAAATTCATCGAATTTTTCAGGCCTTCTGAAGAAACTCTGCTCCCAAGACCGGGCATGTTGAAGAAACTCAGAGAATATTTCAGGCTTTTTGAAGAATCTCATGGACTCTTTTTTTTTTTTTTTTTTTTTTAAACCAAAAATGCTTACAGCACCTGGTATTCCCAGGCGGTCTCCCATCCAAGTACTAACCAGGCCCGACCCTGCTTAGCTTCCGAGATCAGACGAGATCGGGCGTTCTCAACGTGGTATGGCCGTAAGCGAAATCTGCTGCCAAAAACGGGCTTTTTGAAGAAATTCATCGAATTTTTCAGGCCTTCTGAAGAAACTCTGCTCCCAAGACCGGGCATGTTGAAGAAACTCAGAGAATATTTCAGGCTTTTTGAAGAATCTCATGGACTCTTTTTTTTTTTTTTTAAACCAAAAATGCTTACAGCACCTGGTATTCCCAGGCGGTCTCCCATCCAAGTACTAACCAGGCCCGACCCTGTTTAGCTTCCGAGATCAGACGAGATCGGGCGTTCTCAACGTGGTATGGCCGTAAGCGAAATCTGCTGCCAAAAACGGGCTATTTAAAAGGTTAGAACATTAGTGAAGTAAACTAAAAAGCTTACAGCACCTGGTATTCCCAGGCGGTCTCCCATCCAAGTACTAACCAGGCCCGACCCTGCTTAGCTTCCGAGATCAGACGAGATCGGGCGTTCTCAACGTGGTATGGCCGTAAGCGAAATCTGCTGCCAAAAACGGGCTTTTTGAAGAAATTCATCGAATTTTTCAGGCCTTCTGAAGAAACTCTGCTCCCAAGACCGGGCATGTTGAAGAAACTCAGAGAATATTTCAGGCTTTTTGAAGAATCTCATGGACTCTTTTTTTTTTTTTTTTTTTTTTAAACCAAAAATGCTTACAGCACCTGGTATTCCCAGGCGGTCTCCCATCCAAGTACTAACCAGGCCCGACCCTGCTTAGCTTCCGAGATCAGACGAGATCGGGCGTTCTCAACGTGGTATGGCCGTAAGCGAAATCTGCTGCCAAAAACGGGCTTTTTGAAGAAATTCATCGAATTTTTCAGGCCTTCTGAAGAAACTCTGCTCCCAAGACCGGGCATGTTGAAGAAACTCAGAGAATATTTCAGGCTTTTTGAAGAATCTCATGGACTCTTTTTTTTTGTTTGTTTTTTTTAAACCAAAAATGCTTACAGCACCTGGTATTCCCAGGCGGTCTCCCATCCAAGTACTAACCAGGCCCGACCCTGCTTAGCTTCCGAGATCAGACGAGATCGGGCGTTCTCAACGTGGTATGGCCGTAAGCGAAATCTGCTGCCAAAAACGGGCTATTTAAAAGGTTAGAACATTAGTGAAGTAAACTAAAAAGCTTACAGCACCTGGTATTCCCAGGCGGTCTCCCATCCAAGTACTAACCAGGCCCGACCCTGCTTAGCTTCCGAGATCAGACGAGATCGGGCGTTCTCAACGTGGTATGGCCGTAAGCGAAATCTGCTGCCAAAAACGGGCTTTTTGAAGAAATTCATCGAATTTTTCAGGCCTTCTGAAGAAACTCTGCTCCCAAGACCGGGCATGTTGAAGAAACTCAGAGAATATTTCAGGCTTTTTGAAGAATCTCATGGACTCTTTTTTTTTTTTTTTTTTTTTTAAACCAAAAATGCTTACAGCACCTGGTATTCCCAGGCGGTCTCCCATCCAAGTACTAACCAGGCCCGACCCTGCTTAGCTTCCGAGATCAGACGAGATCGGGCGTTCTCAACGTGGTATGGCCGTAAGCGAAATCTGCTGCCAAAAACGGGCTTTTTGAAGAAATTCATCGAATTTTTCAGGCCTTCTGAAGAAACTCTGCTCCCAAGACCGGGCATGTTGAAGAAACTCAGAGAATATTTCAGGCTTTTTGAAGAATCTCATGGACTCTTTTTTTTTTTTTTTAAACCAAAAATGCTTACAGCACCTGGTATTCCCAGGCGGTCTCCCATCCAAGTACTAACCAGGCCCGACCCTGTTTAGCTTCCGAGATCAGACGAGATCGGGCGTTCTCAACGTGGTATGGCCGTAAGCGAAATCTGCTGCCAAAAACGGGCTATTTAAAAGGTTAGAACATTAGTGAAGTAAACTAAAAAGCTTACAGCACCTGGTATTCCCAGGCGGTCTCCCATCCAAGTACTAACCAGGCCCGACCCTGCTTAGCTTCCGAGATCAGACGAGATCGGGCGTTCTCAACGTGGTATGGCCGTAAGCGAAATCTGTTGCCAAAAACGGGCTTTTTGAAGAAATTCATCGAATTTTTCAGGCCTTCTGAAGAAACTCTGCTCCCAAGACCGGGCATGTTGAAGAAACTCAGAGAATATTTCAGGCTTTTTGAAGAATCTCATGGACTCTTTTTTTTTTTTTTTTTTTTTTAAACCAAAAATGCTTACAGCACCTGGTATTCCCAGGCGGTCTCCCATCCAAGTACTAACCAGGCCCGACCCTGCTTAGCTTCCGAGATCAGACGAGATCGGGCGTTCTCAACGTGGTATGGCCGTAAGCGAAATCTGCTGCCAAAAACGGGCTTTTTGAAGAAATTCATCGAATTTTTCAGGCCTTCTGAAGAAACTCTGCTCCCCGTTTTTGGCAGCATGTTGAAGAAACTCAGAGAATATTTCAGGCTTTTTGAAGAATCTCATGGACTCTTTTTTTTTGTTTTTTTTTTTTAAACCAAAAATGCTTACAGCACCTGGTATTCCCAGGCGGTCTCCCATCCAAGTACTAACCAGGCCCGACCCTGCTTAGCTTCCGAGATCAGACGAGATCGGGCGTTCTCAACGTGGTATGGCCGTAAGCGAAATCTGCTGCCAAAAACGGGCTATTTAAAAGGTTAGAACATTAGTGAAGTAAACTAAAAAGCTTACAGCACCTGGTATTCCCAGGCGGTCTCCCATCCAAGTACTAACCAGGCCCGACCCTGCTTAGCTTCCGAGATCAGACGAGATCGGGCGTTCTCAACGTGGTATGGCCGTAAGCGAAATCTGCTGCCAAAAACGGGCTTTTTGAAGAAATTCATCGAATTTTTCAGGCCTTCTGAAGAAACTCTGCTCCCAAGACCGGGCATGTTGAAGAAACTCAGAGAATATTTCAGGCTTTTTGAAGAATCTCATGGACTCTTTTTTTTTTTTTTTTTTTTTTTAAACCAAAAATGCTTACAGCACCTGGTATTCCCAGGCGGTCTCCCATCCAAGTACTAACCAGGCCCGACCCTGCTTAGCTTCCGAGATCAGACGAGATCGGGCGTTCTCAACGTGGTATGGCCGTAAGCGAAATCTGCTGCCAAAAACGGGCTTTTTGAAGAAATTCATCGAATTTTTCAGGCCTTCTGAAGAAACTCTGCTCCCAAGACCGGGCATGTTGAAGAAACTCAGAGAATATTTCAGGCTTTTTGAAGAATCTCATGGACTCTTTTTTTTTTTTTTTTTTTTTTAAACCAAAAATGCTTACAGCACCTGGTATTCCCAGGCGGTCTCCCATCCAAGTACTAACCAGGCCCGACCCTGCTTAGCTTTCGAGATCAGACGAGATCGGGCGTTCTCAACGTGGTATGGCCGTAAGCGAAATCTGCTGCCAAAAACGGGCTTTTTGAAGAAATTCATCGAATTTTTCAGGCCTTCTGAAGAAACTCTGCTCCCAAGACCGGGCATGTTGAAGAAACTCAGAGAATATTTCAGGCTTTTTGAAGAATCTCATGGACTCTTTTTTTTTTTTTTTTTTTTTTAAACCAAAAATGCTTACAGCACCTGGTATTCCCAGGCGGTCTCCCATCCAAGTACTAACCAGGCCCGACCCTGCTTAGCTTCCGAGATCAGACGAGATCGGGCGTTCTCAACGTGGTATGGCCGTAAGCGAAATCTGCTGCCAAAAACGGGCTTTTTGAAGAAATTCATCGAATTTTTCAGGCCTTCTGAAGAAACTCTGCTCCCAAGACCGGGCATGTTGAAGAAACTCAGAGAATATTTCAGGCTTTTTGAAGAATCTCATGGACTCTTTTTTTTTTTTTTTTTTTTTTAAACCAAAAATGCTTACAGCACCTGGTATTCCCAGGCGGTCTCCCATCCAAGTACTAACCAGGCCCGACCCTGCTTAGCTTCCGAGATCAGACGAGATCGGGCGTTCTCAACGTGGTATGGCCGTAAGCGAAATCTGCTGCCAAAAACGGGCTATTTAAAAGGTTAGAACATTAGTGAAGTAAACTAAAAAGCTTACAGCACCTGGTATTCCCAGGCGGTCTCCCATCCAAGTACTAACCAGGCCCGACCCTGCTTAGCTTCCGAGATCAGACGAGATCGGGCGTTCTCAACGTGGTATGGCCGTAAGCGAAATCTGCTGCCAAAAACGGGCTTTTTGAAGAAATTCATCGAATTTTTCAGGCCTTCTGAAGAAACTCTGCTCCCAAGACCGGGCATGTTGAAGAAACTCAGAGAATATTTCAGGCTTTTTGAAGAATCTCATGGACTCTTTTTTTTTTTTTTTTTTTTTTAAACCAAAAATGCTTACAGCACCTGGTATTCCCAGGCGGTCTCCCATCCAAGTACTAACCAGGCCCGACCCTGCTTAGCTTTCGAGATCAGACGAGATCGGGCGTTCTCAACGTGGTATGGCCGTAAGCGAAATCTGCTGCCAAAAACGGGCTTTTTGAAGAAATTCATCGAATTTTTCAGGCCTTCTGAAGAAACTCTGCTCCCAAGACCGGGCATGTTGAAGAAACTCAGAGAATATTTCAGGCTTTTTGAAGAATCTCATGGACTCTTTTTTTTTTTTTTTTTTTTTTTAAACCAAAAATGCTTACAGCACCTGGTATTCCCAGGCGGTCTCCCATCCAAGTACTAACCAGGCCCGACCCTGCTTAGCTTCCGAGATCAGACGAGATCGGGCGTTCTCAACGTGGTATGGCCGTAAGCGAAATCTGCTGCCAAAAACGGGCTTTTTGAAGAAATTCATCGAATTTTTCAGGCCTTCTGAAGAAACTCTGCTCCCAAGACCGGGCATGTTGAAGAAACTCAGAGAATATTTCAGGCTTTTTGAAGAATCTCATGGACTCTTTTTTTTTTTTTTTAAACCAAAAATGCTTACAGCACCTGGTATTCCCAGGCGGTCTCCCATCCAAGTACTAACCAGGCCCGACCCTGCTTAGCTTCCGAGATCAGACGAGATCGGGCGTTCTCAACGTGGTATGGCCGTAAGCGAAATCTGCTGCCAAAAACGGGCTATTTAAAAGGTTAGAACATTAGTGAAGTAAACTAAAAAGCTTACAGCACCTGGTATTCCCAGGCGGTCTCCCATCCAAGTACTAACCAGGCCCGACCCTGCTTAGCTTCCGAGATCAGACGAGATCGGGCGTTCTCAACGTGGTATGGCCGTAAGCGAAATCTGCTGCCAAAAACGGGCTTTTTGAAGAAATTCATCGAATTTTTCAGGCCTTCTGAAGAAACTCTGCTCCCAAGACCGGGCATGTTGAAGAAACTCAGAGAATATTTCAGGCTTTTTGAAGAATCTCATGGACTCTTTTTTTTTTTTTTTTTTTTTTAAACCAAAAATGCTTACAGCACCTGGTATTCCCAGGCGGTCTCCCATCCAAGTACTAACCAGGCCCGACCCTGCTTAGCTTTCGAGATCAGACGAGATCGGGCGTTCTCAACGTGGTATGGCCGTAAGCGAAATCTGCTGCCAAAAACGGGCTTTTTGAAGAAATTCATCGAATTTTTCAGGCCTTCTGAAGAAACTCTGCTCCCAAGACCGGGCATGTTGAAGAAACTCAGAGAATATTTCAGGCTTTTTGAAGAATCTCATGGACTCTTTTTTTTTTTTTTTTTTTTTTTAAACCAAAAATGCTTACAGCACCTGGTATTCCCAGGCGGTCTCCCATCCAAGTACTAACCAGGCCCGACCCTGCTTAGCTTCCGAGATCAGACGAGATCGGGCGTTCTCAACGTGGTATGGCCGTAAGCGAAATCTGCTGCCAAAAACGGGCTTTTTGAAGAAATTCATCGAATTTTTCAGGCCTTCTGAAGAAACTCTGCTCCCAAGACCGGGCATGTTGAAGAAACTCAGAGAATATTTCAGGCTTTTTGAAGAATCTCATGGACTCTTTTTTTTTTTTTTTAAACCAAAAATGCTTACAGCACCTGGTATTCCCAGGCGGTCTCCCATCCAAGTACTAACCAGGCCCGACCCTGCTTAGCTTCCGAGATCAGACGAGATCGGGCGTTCTCAACGTGGTATGGCCGTAAGCGAAATCTGCTGCCAAAAACGGGCTATTTAAAAGGTTAGAACATTAGTGAAGTAAACTAAAAAGCTTACAGCACCTGGTATTCCCAGGCGGTCTCCCATCCAAGTACTAACCAGGCCCGACCCTGCTTAGCTTCCGAGATCAGACGAGATCGGGCGTTCTCAACGTGGTATGGCCGTAAGCGAAATTTGCTGCCAAAAATGGGCTTTTTGAAGAAATTCATCGAATTTTTCAGGCCTTCTGAAGAAACTCTGCTCCCAAGACCGGGCATGTTGAAGAAACTCAGAGAATATTTCAGGCTTTTTGAAGAATCTCATGGACTCTTTTTTTTTTTTTTTTTTTTTTAAACCAAAAATGCTTACAGCACCTGGTATTCCCAGGCGGTCTCCCATCCAAGTACTAACCAGGCCCGACCCTGCTTAGCTTCCGAGATCAGACGAGATCGGGCGTTCTCAACGTGGTATGGCCGTAAGCGAAATCTGCTGCCAAAAACGGGCTATTTAAAAGGTTAGAACATTAGTGAAGTAAACTAAAAAGCTTACAGCACCTGGTATTCCCAGGCGGTCTCCCATCCAAGTACTAACCAGGCCCGACCCTGCTTAGCTTCCGAGATCAGACGAGATCGGGCGTTCTCAACGTGGTATGGCCGTAAGCGAAATTTGCTGCCAAAAACGGGCTTTTTGAAGAAATTCATCGAATTTTTCAGGCCTTCTGAAGAAACTCTGCTCCCAAGACCGGGCATGTTGAAGAAACTCAGAGAATATTTCAGGCTTTTTGAAGAATCTCATGGACTCTTTTTTTTTTTTTTTTTTTTTTAAACCAAAAATGCTTACAGCACCTGGTATTCCCAGGCGGTCTCCCATCCAAGTACTAACCAGGCCCGACCCTGCTTAGCTTCCGAGATCAGACGAGATCGGGCGTTCTCAACGTGGTATGGCCGTAAGCGAAATCTGCTGCCAAAAACGGGCTTTTTGAAGAAATTCATCGAATTTTTCAGGCCTTCTGAAGAAACTCTGCTCCCAAGACCGGGCATGTTGAAGAAACTCAGAGAATATTTCAGGCTTTTTGAAGAATCTCATGGACTCTTTTTTTTTTTTTTTTTTTTTAAACCAAAAATGCTTACAGCACCTGGTATTCCCAGGCGGTCTCCCATCCAAGTACTAACCAGGCCCGACCCTGCTTAGCTTCCGAGATCAGACGAGATCGGGCGTTCTCAACGTGGTATGGCCGTAAGCGAAATCTGCTGCCAAAAACGGGCTTTTTGAAGAAATTCATCGAATTTTTCAGGCCTTCTGAAGAAACTCTGCTCCCAAGACCGGGCATGTTGAAGAAACTCAGAGAATATTTCAGGCTTTTTGAAGAATCTCATGGACTCTTTTTTTTTTTTTTTTTTTTTTTAAACCAAAAATGCTTACAGCACCTGGTATTCCCAGGCGGTCTCCCATCCAAGTACTAACCAGGCCCGACCCTGCTTAGCTTCCGAGATCAGACGAGATCGGGCGTTCTCAACGTGGTATGGCCGTAAGCGAAATCTGCTGCCAAAAACGGGCTTTTTGAAGAAATTCATCGAATTTTTCAGGCCTTCTGAAGAAACTCTGCTCCCAAGACCGGGCATGTTGAAGAAACTCAGAGAATATTTCAGGCTTTTTGAAGAATCTCATGGACTCTTTTTTTTTTTTTTTTAAACCAAAAATGCTTACAGCACCTGGTATTCCCAGGCGGTCTCCCATCCAAGTACTAACCAGGCCCGACCCTGCTTAGCTTCCGAGATCAGACGAGATCGGGCGTTCTCAACGTGGTATGGCCGTAAGCGAAATCTGCTGCCAAAAACGGGCTATTTAAAAGGTTAGAACATTAGTGAAGTAAACTAAAAAGCTTACAGCACCTGGTATTCCCAGGCGGTCTCCCATCCAAGTACTAACCAGGCCCGACCCTGCTTAGCTTCCGAGATCAGACGAGATCGGGCGTTCTCAACGTGGTATGGCCGTAAGCGAAATTTGCTGCCAAAAACGGGCTTTTTGAAGAAATTCATCGAATTTTTCAGGCCTTCTGAAGAAACTCTGCTCCCAAGACCGGGCATGTTGAAGAAACTCAGAGAATATTTCAGGCTTTTTGAAGAATCTCATGGACTCTTTTTTTTTTTTTTTTTTTTTTAAACCAAAAATGCTTACAGCACCTGGTATTCCCAGGCGGTCTCCCATCCAAGTACTAACCAGGCCCGACCCTGCTTAGCTTCCGAGATCAGACGAGATCGGGCGTTCTCAACGTGGTATGGCCGTAAGCGAAATCTGCTGCCAAAAACGGGCTATTTAAAAGGTTAGAACATTAGTGAAGTAAACTAAAAAGCTTACAGCACCTGGTATTCCCAGGCGGTCTCCCATCCAAGTACTAACCAGGCCCGACCCTGCTTAGCTTCCGAGATCAGACGAGATCGGGCGTTCTCAACGTGGTATGGCCGTAAGCGAAATCTGCTGCCAAAAACGGGCTTTTTGAAGAAATTCATCGAATTTTTCAGGCCTTCTGAAGAAACTCTGCTCCCAAGACCGGGCATGTTGAAGAAACTCAGAGAATATTTCAGGCTTTTTGAAGAATCTCATGGACTCTTTTTTTTTTTTTTTTTTTTTTAAACCAAAAATGCTTACAGCACCTGGTATTCCCAGGCGGTCTCCCATCCAAGTACTAACCAGGCCCGACCCTGCTTAGCTTTCGAGATCAGACGAGATCGGGCGTTCTCAACGTGGTATGGCCGTAAGCGAAATCTGCTGCCAAAAACGGGCTTTTTGAAGAAATTCATCGAATTTTTCAGGCCTTCTGAAGAAACTCTGCTCCCAAGACCGGGCATGTTGAAGAAACTCAGAGAATATTTCAGGCTTTTTGAAGAATCTCATGGACTCTTTTTTTTTTTTTTTTTTTTTTAAACCAAAAATGCTTACAGCACCTGGTATTCCCAGGCGGTCTCCCATCCAAGTACTAACCAGGCCCGACCCTGCTTAGCTTCCGAGATCAGACGAGATCGGGCGTTCTCAACGTGGTATGGCCGTAAGCGAAATCTGCTGCCAAAAACGGGCTTTTTGAAGAAATTCATCGAATTTTTCAGGCCTTCTGAAGAAACTCTGCTCCCAAGACCGGGCATGTTGAAGAAACTCAGAGAATATTTCAGGCTTTTTGAAGAATCTCATGGACTCTTTTTTTTTTTTTTTAAACCAAAAATGCTTACAGCACCTGGTATTCCCAGGCGGTCTCCCATCCAAGTACTAACCAGGCCCGACCCTGCTTAGCTTCCGAGATCAGACGAGATCGGGCGTTCTCAACGTGGTATGGCCGTAAGCGAAATCTGCTGCCAAAAACGGGCTATTTAAAAGGTTAGAACATTAGTGAAGTAAACTAAAAAGCTTACAGCACCTGGTATTCCCAGGCGGTCTCCCATCCAAGTACTAACCAGGCCCGACCCTGCTTAGCTTCCGAGATCAGACGAGATCGGGCGTTCTCAACGTGGTATGGCCGTAAGCGAAATCTGCTGCCAAAAACGGGCTTTTTGAAGAAATTCATCGAATTTTTCAGGCCTTCTGAAGAAACTCTGCTCCCAAGACCGGGCATGTTGAAGAAACTCAGAGAATATTTCAGGCTTTTTGAAGAATCTCATGGACTCTTTTTTTTTTTTTTTTTTTTTTAAACCAAAAATGCTTACAGCACCTGGTATTCCCAGGCGGTCTCCCATCCAAGTACTAACCAGGCCCGACCCTGCTTAGCTTTCGAGATCAGACGAGATCGGGCGTTCTCAACGTGGTATGGCCGTAAGCGAAATCTGCTGCCAAAAACGGGCTTTTTGAAGAAATTCATCGAATTTTTCAGGCCTTCTGAAGAAACTCTGCTCCCAAGACCGGGCATGTTGAAGAAACTCAGAGAATATTTCAGGCTTTTTGAAGAATCTCATGGACTCTTTTTTTTTTTTTTTTTTTTTTTAAACCAAAAATGCTTACAGCACCTGGTATTCCCAGGCGGTCTCCCATCCAAGTACTAACCAGGCCCGACCCTGCTTAGCTTCCGAGATCAGACGAGATCGGGCGTTCTCAACGTGGTATGGCCGTAAGCGAAATCTGCTGCCAAAAACGGGCTTTTTGAAGAAATTCATCGAATTTTTCAGGCCTTCTGAAGAAACTCTGCTCCCAAGACCGGGCATGTTGAAGAAACTCAGAGAATATTTCAGGCTTTTTGAAGAATCTCATGGACTCTTTTTTTTTTTTTTTAAACCAAAAATGCTTACAGCACCTGGTATTCCCAGGCGGTCTCCCATCCAAGTACTAACCAGGCCCGACCCTGCTTAGCTTCCGAGATCAGACGAGATCGGGCGTTCTCAACGTGGTATGGCCGTAAGCGAAATCTGCTGCCAAAAACGGGCTATTTAAAAGGTTAGAACATTAGTGAAGTAAACTAAAAAGCTTACAGCACCTGGTATTCCCAGGCGGTCTCCCATCCAAGTACTAACCAGGCCCGACCCTGCTTAGCTTCCGAGATCAGACGAGATCGGGCGTTCTCAACGTGGTATGGCCGTAAGCGAAATTTGCTGCCAAAAATGGGCTTTTTGAAGAAATTCATCGAATTTTTCAGGCCTTCTGAAGAAACTCTGCTCCCAAGACCGGGCATGTTGAAGAAACTCAGAGAATATTTCAGGCTTTTTGAAGAATCTCATGGACTCTTTTTTTTTTTTTTTTTTTTTTAAACCAAAAATGCTTACAGCACCTGGTATTCCCAGGCGGTCTCCCATCCAAGTACTAACCAGGCCCGACCCTGCTTAGCTTCCGAGATCAGACGAGATCGGGCGTTCTCAACGTGGTATGGCCGTAAGCGAAATCTGCTGCCAAAAACGGGCTATTTAAAAGGTTAGAACATTAGTGAAGTAAACTAAAAAGCTTACAGCACCTGGTATTCCCAGGCGGTCTCCCATCCAAGTACTAACCAGGCCCGACCCTGCTTAGCTTCCGAGATCAGACGAGATCGGGCGTTCTCAACGTGGTATGGCCGTAAGCGAAATTTGCTGCCAAAAACGGGCTTTTTGAAGAAATTCATCGAATTTTTCAGGCCTTCTGAAGAAACTCTGCTCCCAAGACCGGGCATGTTGAAGAAACTCAGAGAATATTTCAGGCTTTTTGAAGAATCTCATGGACTCTTTTTTTTTTTTTTTTTTTTTTAAACCAAAAATGCTTACAGCACCTGGTATTCCCAGGCGGTCTCCCATCCAAGTACTAACCAGGCCCGACCCTGCTTAGCTTCCGAGATCAGACGAGATCGGGCGTTCTCAACGTGGTATGGCCGTAAGCGAAATCTGCTGCCAAAAACGGGCTTTTTGAAGAAATTCATCGAATTTTTCAGGCCTTCTGAAGAAACTCTGCTCCCAAGACCGGGCATGTTGAAGAAACTCAGAGAATATTTCAGGCTTTTTGAAGAATCTCATGGACTCTTTTTTTTTTTTTTTTTTTTTTAAACCAAAAATGCTTACAGCACCTGGTATTCCCAGGCGGTCTCCCATCCAAGTACTAACCAGGCCCGACCCTGCTTAGCTTCCGAGATCAGACGAGATCGGGCGTTCTCAACGTGGTATGGCCGTAAGCGAAATCTGCTGCCAAAAACGGGCTTTTTGAAGAAATTCATCGAATTTTTCAGGCCTTCTGAAGAAACTCTGCTCCCAAGACCGGGCATGTTGAAGAAACTCAGAGAATATTTCAGGCTTTTTGAAGAATCTCATGGACTCTTTTTTTTTTTTTTTAAACCAAAAATGCTTACAGCACCTGGTATTCCCAGGCGGTCTCCCATCCAAGTACTAACCAGGCCCGACCCTGCTTAGCTTCCGAGATCAGACGAGATCGGGCGTTCTCAACGTGGTATGGCCGTAAGCGAAATCTGCTGCCAAAAACGGGCTATTTAAAAGGTTAGAACATTAGTGAAGTAAACTAAAAAGCTTACAGCACCTGGTATTCCCAGGCGGTCTCCCATCCAAGTACTAACCAGGCCCGACCCTGCTTAGCTTCCGAGATCAGACGAGATCGGGCGTTCTCAACGTGGTATGGCCGTAAGCGAAATTTGCTGCCAAAAATGGGCTTTTTGAAGAAATTCATCGAATTTTTCAGGCCTTCTGAAGAAACTCTGCTCCCAAGACCGGGCATGTTGAAGAAACTCAGAGAATATTTCAGGCTTTTTGAAGAATCTCATGGACTCTTTTTTTTTTTTTTTTTTTTTTAAACCAAAAATGCTTACAGCACCTGGTATTCCCAGGCGGTCTCCCATCCAAGTACTAACCAGGCCCGACCCTGCTTAGCTTCCGAGATCAGACGAGATCGGGCGTTCTCAACGTGGTATGGCCGTAAGCGAAATCTGCTGCCAAAAACGGGCTATTTAAAAGGTTAGAACATTAGTGAAGTAAACTAAAAAGCTTACAGCACCTGGTATTCCCAGGCGGTCTCCCATCCAAGTACTAACCAGGCCCGACCCTGCTTAGCTTCCGAGATCAGACGAGATCGGGCGTTCTCAACGTGGTATGGCCGTAAGCGAAATTTGCTGCCAAAAACGGGCTTTTTGAAGAAATTCATCGAATTTTTCAGGCCTTCTGAAGAAACTCTGCTCCCAAGACCGGGCATGTTGAAGAAACTCAGAGAATATTTCAGGCTTTTTGAAGAATCTCATGGACTCTTTTTTTTTTTTTTTTTTTTTTAAACCAAAAATGCTTACAGCACCTGGTATTCCCAGGCGGTCTCCCATCCAAGTACTAACCAGGCCCGACCCTGCTTAGCTTCCGAGATCAGACGAGATCGGGCGTTCTCAACGTGGTATGGCCGTAAGCGAAATCTGCTGCCAAAAACGGGCTTTTTGAAGAAATTCATCGAATTTTTCAGGCCTTCTGAAGAAACTCTGCTCCCAAGACCGGGCATGTTGAAGAAACTCAGAGAATATTTCAGGCTTTTTGAAGAATCTCATGGACTCTTTTTTTTTTTTTTTTTTTTTTAAACCAAAAATGCTTACAGCACCTGGTATTCCCAGGCGGTCTCCCATCCAAGTACTAACCAGGCCCGACCCTGCTTAGCTTCCGAGATCAGACGAGATCGGGCGTTCTCAACGTGGTATGGCCGTAAGCGAAATCTGCTGCCAAAAACGGGCTTTTTGAAGAAATTCATCGAATTTTTCAGGCCTTCTGAAGAAACTCTGCTCCCAAGACCGGGCATGTTGAAGAAACTCAGAGAATATTTCAGGCTTTTTGAAGAATCTCATGGACTCTTTTTTTTTTTTTTTTTTTTTTTAAACCAAAAATGCTTACAGCACCTGGTATTCCCAGGCGGTCTCCCATCCAAGTACTAACCAGGCCCGACCCTGCTTAGCTTCCGAGATCAGACGAGATCGGGCGTTCTCAACGTGGTATGGCCGTAAGCGAAATCTGCTGCCAAAAACGGGCTTTTTGAAGAAATTCATCGAATTTTTCAGGCCTTCTGAAGAAACTCTGCTCCCAAGACCGGGCATGTTGAAGAAACTCAGAGAATATTTCAGGCTTTTTGAAGAATCTCATGGACTCTTTTTTTTTTTTTTTTAAACCAAAAATGCTTACAGCACCTGGTATTCCCAGGCGGTCTCCCATCCAAGTACTAACCAGGCCCGACCCTGCTTAGCTTCCGAGATCAGACGAGATCGGGCGTTCTCAACGTGGTATGGCCGTAAGCGAAATCTGCTGCCAAAAACGGGCTATTTAAAAGGTTAGAACATTAGTGAAGTAAACTAAAAAGCTTACAGCACCTGGTATTCCCAGGCGGTCTCCCATCCAAGTACTAACCAGGCCCGACCCTGCTTAGCTTCCGAGATCAGACGAGATCGGGCGTTCTCAACGTGGTATGGCCGTAAGCGAAATTTGCTGCCAAAAACGGGCTTTTTGAAGAAATTCATCGAATTTTTCAGGCCTTCTGAAGAAACTCTGCTCCCAAGACCGGGCATGTTGAAGAAACTCAGAGAATATTTCAGGCTTTTTGAAGAATCTCATGGACTCTTTTTTTTTTTTTTTTTTTTTTAAACCAAAAATGCTTACAGCACCTGGTATTCCCAGGCGGTCTCCCATCCAAGTACTAACCAGGCCCGACCCTGCTTAGCTTCCGAGATCAGACGAGATCGGGCGTTCTCAACGTGGTATGGCCGTAAGCGAAATCTGCTGCCAAAAACGGGCTATTTAAAAGGTTAGAACATTAGTGAAGTAAACTAAAAAGCTTACAGCACCTGGTATTCCCAGGCGGTCTCCCATCCAAGTACTAACCAGGCCCGACCCTGCTTAGCTTCCGAGATCAGACGAGATCGGGCGTTCTCAACGTGGTATGGCCGTAAGCGAAATCTGCTGCCAAAAACGGGCTTTTTGAAGAAATTCATCGAATTTTTCAGGCCTTCTGAAGAAACTCTGCTCCCAAGACCGGGCATGTTGAAGAAACTCAGAGAATATTTCAGGCTTTTTGAAGAATCTCATGGACTCTTTTTTTTTTTTTTTTTTTTTTAAACCAAAAATGCTTACAGCACCTGGTATTCCCAGGCGGTCTCCCATCCAAGTACTAACCAGGCCCGACCCTGCTTAGCTTTCGAGATCAGACGAGATCGGGCGTTCTCAACGTGGTATGGCCGTAAGCGAAATCTGCTGCCAAAAACGGGCTTTTTGAAGAAATTCATCGAATTTTTCAGGCCTTCTGAAGAAACTCTGCTCCCAAGACCGGGCATGTTGAAGAAACTCAGAGAATATTTCAGGCTTTTTGAAGAATCTCATGGACTCTTTTTTTTTTTTTTTTTTTTTTAAACCAAAAATGCTTACAGCACCTGGTATTCCCAGGCGGTCTCCCATCCAAGTACTAACCAGGCCCGACCCTGCTTAGCTTCCGAGATCAGACGAGATCGGGCGTTCTCAACGTGGTATGGCCGTAAGCGAAATCTGCTGCCAAAAACGGGCTTTTTGAAGAAATTCATCGAATTTTTCAGGCCTTCTGAAGAAACTCTGCTCCCAAGACCGGGCATGTTGAAGAAACTCAGAGAATATTTCAGGCTTTTTGAAGAATCTCATGGACTCTTTTTTTTTTTTTTTAAACCAAAAATACTTACAGCACCTGGTATTCCCAGGCGGTCTCCCATCCAAGTACTAACCAGGCCCGACCCTGCTTAGCTTCCGAGATCAGACGAGATCGGGCGTTCTCAACGTGGTATGGCCGTAAGCGAAATCTGCTGCCAAAAACGGGCTATTTAAAAGGTTAGAACATTAGTGAAGTAAACTAAAAAGCTTACAGCACCTGGTATTCCCAGGCGGTCTCCCATCCAAGTACTAACCAGGCCCGACCCTGCTTAGCTTCCGAGATCAGACGAGATCGGGCGTTCTCAACGTGGTATGGCCGTAAGCGAAATCTGCTGCCAAAAACGGGCTTTTTGAAGAAATTCATCGAATTTTTCAGGCCTTCTGAAGAAACTCTGCTCCCAAGACCGGGCATGTTGAAGAAACTCAGAGAATATTTCAGGCTTTTTGAAGAATCTCATGGACTCTTTTTTTTTTTTTTTTTTTTTTAAACCAAAAATGCTTACAGCACCTGGTATTCCCAGGCGGTCTCCCATCCAAGTACTAACCAGGCCCGACCCTGCTTAGCTTTCGAGATCAGACGAGATCGGGCGTTCTCAACGTGGTATGGCCGTAAGCGAAATCTGCTGCCAAAAACGGGCTTTTTGAAGAAATTCATCGAATTTTTCAGGCCTTCTGAAGAAACTCTGCTCCCAAGACCGGGCATGTTGAAGAAACTCAGAGAATATTTCAGGCTTTTTGAAGAATCTCATGGACTCTTTTTTTTTTTTTTTTTTTTTTTAAACCAAAAATGCTTACAGCACCTGGTATTCCCAGGCGGTCTCCCATCCAAGTACTAACCAGGCCCGACCCTGCTTAGCTTCCGAGATCAGACGAGATCGGGCGTTCTCAACGTGGTATGGCCGTAAGCGAAATCTGCTGCCAAAAACGGGCTTTTTGAAGAAATTCATCGAATTTTTCAGGCCTTCTGAAGAAACTCTGCTCCCAAGACCGGGCATGTTGAAGAAACTCAGAGAATATTTCAGGCTTTTTGAAGAATCTCATGGACTCTTTTTTTTTTTTTTTAAACCAAAAATGCTTACAGCACCTGGTATTCCCAGGCGGTCTCCCATCCAAGTACTAACCAGGCCCGACCCTGCTTAGCTTCCGAGATCAGACGAGATCGGGCGTTCTCAACGTGGTATGGCCGTAAGCGAAATCTGCTGCCAAAAACGGGCTATTTAAAAGGTTAGAACATTAGTGAAGTAAACTAAAAAGCTTACAGCACCTGGTATTCCCAGGCGGTCTCCCATCCAAGTACTAACCAGGCCCGACCCTGCTTAGCTTCCGAGATCAGACGAGATCGGGCGTTCTCAACGTGGTATGGCCGTAAGCGAAATTTGCTGCCAAAAATGGGCTTTTTGAAGAAATTCATCGAATTTTTCAGGCCTTCTGAAGAAACTCTGCTCCCAAGACCGGGCATGTTGAAGAAACTCAGAGAATATTTCAGGCTTTTTGAAGAATCTCATGGACTCTTTTTTTTTTTTTTTTTTTTTTAAACCAAAAATGCTTACAGCACCTGGTATTCCCAGGCGGTCTCCCATCCAAGTACTAACCAGGCCCGACCCTGCTTAGCTTCCGAGATCAGACGAGATCGGGCGTTCTCAACGTGGTATGGCCGTAAGCGAAATCTGCTGCCAAAAACGGGCTATTTAAAAGGTTAGAACATTAGTGAAGTAAACTAAAAAGCTTACAGCACCTGGTATTCCCAGGCGGTCTCCCATCCAAGTACTAACCAGGCCCGACCCTGCTTAGCTTCCGAGATCAGACGAGATCGGGCGTTCTCAACGTGGTATGGCCGTAAGCGAAATTTGCTGCCAAAAACGGGCTTTTTGAAGAAATTCATCGAATTTTTCAGGCCTTCTGAAGAAACTCTGCTCCCAAGACCGGGCATGTTGAAGAAACTCAGAGAATATTTCAGGCTTTTTGAAGAATCTCATGGACTCTTTTTTTTTTTTTTTTTTTTTTAAACCAAAAATGCTTACAGCACCTGGTATTCCCAGGCGGTCTCCCATCCAAGTACTAACCAGGCCCGACCCTGCTTAGCTTCCGAGATCAGACGAGATCGGGCGTTCTCAACGTGGTATGGCCGTAAGCGAAATCTGCTGCCAAAAACGGGCTTTTTGAAGAAATTCATCGAATTTTTCAGGCCTTCTGAAGAAACTCTGCTCCCAAGACCGGGCATGTTGAAGAAACTCAGAGAATATTTCAGGCTTTTTGAAGAATCTCATGGACTCTTTTTTTTTTTTTTTTTTTTTTAAACCAAAAATGCTTACAGCACCTGGTATTCCCAGGCGGTCTCCCATCCAAGTACTAACCAGGCCCGACCCTGCTTAGCTTCCGAGATCAGACGAGATCGGGCGTTCTCAACGTGGTATGGCCGTAAGCGAAATCTGCTGCCAAAAACGGGCTTTTTGAAGAAATTCATCGAATTTTTCAGGCCTTCTGAAGAAACTCTGCTCCCAAGACCGGGCATGTTGAAGAAACTCAGAGAATATTTCAGGCTTTTTGAAGAATCTCATGGACTCTTTTTTTTTTTTTTTTTTTTTTTAAACCAAAAATGCTTACAGCACCTGGTATTCCCAGGCGGTCTCCCATCCAAGTACTAACCAGGCCCGACCCTGCTTAGCTTCCGAGATCAGACGAGATCGGGCGTTCTCAACGTGGTATGGCCGTAAGCGAAATCTGCTGCCAAAAACGGGCTTTTTGAAGAAATTCATCGAATTTTTCAGGCCTTCTGAAGAAACTCTGCTCCCAAGACCGGGCATGTTGAAGAAACTCAGAGAATATTTCAGGCTTTTTGAAGAATCTCATGGACTCTTTTTTTTTTTTTTTTAAACCAAAAATGCTTACAGCACCTGGTATTCCCAGGCGGTCTCCCATCCAAGTACTAACCAGGCCCGACCCTGCTTAGCTTCCGAGATCAGACGAGATCGGGCGTTCTCAACGTGGTATGGCCGTAAGCGAAATCTGCTGCCAAAAACGGGCTATTTAAAAGGTTAGAACATTAGTGAAGTAAACTAAAAAGCTTACAGCACCTGGTATTCCCAGGCGGTCTCCCATCCAAGTACTAACCAGGCCCGACCCTGCTTAGCTTCCGAGATCAGACGAGATCGGGCGTTCTCAACGTGGTATGGCCGTAAGCGAAATTTGCTGCCAAAAACGGGCTTTTTGAAGAAATTCATCGAATTTTTCAGGCCTTCTGAAGAAACTCTGCTCCCAAGACCGGGCATGTTGAAGAAACTCAGAGAATATTTCAGGCTTTTTGAAGAATCTCATGGACTCTTTTTTTTTTTTTTTTTTTTTTAAACCAAAAATGCTTACAGCACCTGGTATTCCCAGGCGGTCTCCCATCCAAGTACTAACCAGGCCCGACCCTGCTTAGCTTCCGAGATCAGACGAGATCGGGCGTTCTCAACGTGGTATGGCCGTAAGCGAAATCTGCTGCCAAAAACGGGCTATTTAAAAGGTTAGAACATTAGTGAAGTAAACTAAAAAGCTTACAGCACCTGGTATTCCCAGGCGGTCTCCCATCCAAGTACTAACCAGGCCCGACCCTGCTTAGCTTTCGAGATCAGACGAGATCGGGCGTTCTCAACGTGGTATGGCCGTAAGCGAAATCTGCTGCCAAAAACGGGCTTTTTGAAGAAATTCATCGAATTTTTCAGGCCTTCTGAAGAAACTCTGCTCCCAAGACCGGGCATGTTGAAGAAACTCAGAGAATATTTCAGGCTTTTTGAAGAATCTCATGGACTCTTTTTTTTTTTTTTTTTTTTTTTAAACCAAAAATGCTTACAGCACCTGGTATTCCCAGGCGGTCTCCCATCCAAGTACTAACCAGGCCCGACCCTGCTTAGCTTCCGAGATCAGACGAGATCGGGCGTTCTCAACGTGGTATGGCCGTAAGCGAAATCTGCTGCCAAAAACGGGCTTTTTGAAGAAATTCATCGAATTTTTCAGGCCTTCTGAAGAAACTCTGCTCCCAAGACCGGGCATGTTGAAGAAACTCAGAGAATATTTCAGGCTTTTTGAAGAATCTCATGGACTCTTTTTTTTTTTTTTTAAACCAAAAATGCTTACAGCACCTGGTATTCCCAGGCGGTCTCCCATCCAAGTACTAACCAGGCCCGACCCTGCTTAGCTTCCGAGATCAGACGAGATCGGGCGTTCTCAACGTGGTATGGCCGTAAGCGAAATCTGCTGCCAAAAACGGGCTATTTAAAAGGTTAGAACATTAGTGAAGTAAACTAAAAAGCTTACAGCACCTGGTATTCCCAGGCGGTCTCCCATCCAAGTACTAACCAGGCCCGACCCTGCTTAGCTTCCGAGATCAGACGAGATCGGGCGTTCTCAACGTGGTATGGCCGTAAGCGAAATTTGCTGCCAAAAATGGGCTTTTTGAAGAAATTCATCGAATTTTTCAGGCCTTCTGAAGAAACTCTGCTCCCAAGACCGGGCATGTTGAAGAAACTCAGAGAATATTTCAGGCTTTTTGAAGAATCTCATGGACTCTTTTTTTTTTTTTTTTTTTTTTAAACCAAAAATGCTTACAGCACCTGGTATTCCCAGGCGGTCTCCCATCCAAGTACTAACCAGGCCCGACCCTGCTTAGCTTCCGAGATCAGACGAGATCGGGCGTTCTCAACGTGGTATGGCCGTAAGCGAAATCTGCTGCCAAAAACGGGCTATTTAAAAGGTTAGAACATTAGTGAAGTAAACTAAAAAGCTTACAGCACCTGGTATTCCCAGGCGGTCTCCCATCCAAGTACTAACCAGGCCCGACCCTGCTTAGCTTCCGAGATCAGACGAGATCGGGCGTTCTCAACGTGGTATGGCCGTAAGCGAAATTTGCTGCCAAAAACGGGCTTTTTGAAGAAATTCATCGAATTTTTCAGGCCTTCTGAAGAAACTCTGCTCCCAAGACCGGGCATGTTGAAGAAACTCAGAGAATATTTCAGGCTTTTTGAAGAATCTCATGGACTCTTTTTTTTTTTTTTTTTTTTTTAAACCAAAAATGCTTACAGCACCTGGTATTCCCAGGCGGTCTCCCATCCAAGTACTAACCAGGCCCGACCCTGCTTAGCTTCCGAGATCAGACGAGATCGGGCGTTCTCAACGTGGTATGGCCGTAAGCGAAATCTGCTGCCAAAAACGGGCTTTTTGAAGAAATTCATCGAATTTTTCAGGCCTTCTGAAGAAACTCTGCTCCCAAGACCGGGCATGTTGAAGAAACTCAGAGAATATTTCAGGCTTTTTGAAGAATCTCATGGACTCTTTTTTTTTTTTTTTTTTTTTTTAAACCAAAAATGCTTACAGCACCTGGTATTCCCAGGCGGTCTCCCATCCAAGTACTAACCAGGCCCGACCCTGCTTAGCTTCCGAGATCAGACGAGATCGGGCGTTCTCAACGTGGTATGGCCGTAAGCGAAATCTGCTGCCAAAAACGGGCTTTTTGAAGAAATTCATCGAATTTTTCAGGCCTTCTGAAGAAACTCTGCTCCCAAGACCGGGCATGTTGAAGAAACTCAGAGAATATTTCAGGCTTTTTGAAGAATCTCATGGACTCTTTTTTTTTTTTTTTTTTTTTTTAAACCAAAAATGCTTACAGCACCTGGTATTCCCAGGCGGTCTCCCATCCAAGTACTAACCAGGCCCGACCCTGCTTAGCTTCCGAGATCAGACGAGATCGGGCGTTCTCAACGTGGTATGGCCGTAAGCGAAATCTGCTGCCAAAAACGGGCTTTTTGAAGAAATTCATCGAATTTTTCAGGCCTTCTGAAGAAACTCTGCTCCCAAGACCGGGCATGTTGAAGAAACTCAGAGAATATTTCAGGCTTTTTGAAGAATCTCATGGACTCTTTTTTTTTTTTTTTTAAACCAAAAATGCTTACAGCACCTGGTATTCCCAGGCGGTCTCCCATCCAAGTACTAACCAGGCCCGACCCTGCTTAGCTTCCGAGATCAGACGAGATCGGGCGTTCTCAACGTGGTATGGCCGTAAGCGAAATCTGCTGCCAAAAACGGGCTATTTAAAAGGTTAGAACATTAGTGAAGTAAACTAAAAAGCTTACAGCACCTGGTATTCCCAGGCGGTCTCCCATCCAAGTACTAACCAGGCCCGACCCTGCTTAGCTTCCGAGATCAGACGAGATCGGGCGTTCTCAACGTGGTATGGCCGTAAGCGAAATTTGCTGCCAAAAACGGGCTTTTTGAAGAAATTCATCGAATTTTTCAGGCCTTCTGAAGAAACTCTGCTCCCAAGACCGGGCATGTTGAAGAAACTCAGAGAATATTTCAGGCTTTTTGAAGAATCTCATGGACTCTTTTTTTTTTTTTTTTTTTTTTAAACCAAAAATGCTTACAGCACCTGGTATTCCCAGGCGGTCTCCCATCCAAGTACTAACCAGGCCCGACCCTGCTTAGCTTCCGAGATCAGACGAGATCGGGCGTTCTCAACGTGGTATGGCCGTAAGCGAAATCTGCTGCCAAAAACGGGCTATTTAAAAGGTTAGAACATTAGTGAAGTAAACTAAAAAGCTTACAGCACCTGGTATTCCCAGGCGGTCTCCCATCCAAGTACTAACCAGGCCCGACCCTGCTTAGCTTCCGAGATCAGACGAGATCGGGCGTTCTCAACGTGGTATGGCCGTAAGCGAAATCTGCTGCCAAAAACGGGCTTTTTGAAGAAATTCATCGAATTTTTCAGGCCTTCTGAAGAAACTCTGCTCCCAAGACCGGGCATGTTGAAGAAACTCAGAGAATATTTCAGGCTTTTTGAAGAATCTCATGGACTCTTTTTTTTTTTTTTTTTTTTTTAAACCAAAAATGCTTACAGCACCTGGTATTCCCAGGCGGTCTCCCATCCAAGTACTAACCAGGCCCGACCCTGCTTAGCTTTCGAGATCAGACGAGATCGGGCGTTCTCAACGTGGTATGGCCGTAAGCGAAATCTGCTGCCAAAAACGGGCTTTTTGAAGAAATTCATCGAATTTTTCAGGCCTTCTGAAGAAACTCTGCTCCCAAGACCGGGCATGTTGAAGAAACTCAGAGAATATTTCAGGCTTTTTGAAGAATCTCATGGACTCTTTTTTTTTTTTTTTTTTTTTTAAACCAAAAATGCTTACAGCACCTGGTATTCCCAGGCGGTCTCCCATCCAAGTACTAACCAGGCCCGACCCTGCTTAGCTTCCGAGATCAGACGAGATCGGGCGTTCTCAACGTGGTATGGCCGTAAGCGAAATCTGCTGCCAAAAACGGGCTTTTTGAAGAAATTCATCGAATTTTTCAGGCCTTCTGAAGAAACTCTGCTCCCAAGACCGGGCATGTTGAAGAAACTCAGAGAATATTTCAGGCTTTTTGAAGAATCTCATGGACTCTTTTTTTTTTTTTTTAAACCAAAAATGCTTACAGCACCTGGTATTCCCAGGCGGTCTCCCATCCAAGTACTAACCAGGCCCGACCCTGCTTAGCTTCCGAGATCAGACGAGATCGGGCGTTCTCAACGTGGTATGGCCGTAAGCGAAATCTGCTGCCAAAAACGGGCTATTTAAAAGGTTAGAACATTAGTGAAGTAAACTAAAAAGCTTACAGCACCTGGTATTCCCAGGCGGTCTCCCATCCAAGTACTAACCAGGCCCGACCCTGCTTAGCTTCCGAGATCAGACGAGATCGGGCGTTCTCAACGTGGTATGGCCGTAAGCGAAATCTGCTGCCAAAAACGGGCTTTTTGAAGAAATTCATCGAATTTTTCAGGCCTTCTGAAGAAACTCTGCTCCCAAGACCGGGCATGTTGAAGAAACTCAGAGAATATTTCAGGCTTTTTGAAGAATCTCATGGACTCTTTTTTTTTTTTTTTTTTTTTAAACCAAAAATGCTTACAGCACCTGGTATTCCCAGGCGGTCTCCCATCCAAGTACTAACCAGGCCCGACCCTGCTTAGCTTTCGAGATCAGACGAGATCGGGCGTTCTCAACGTGGTATGGCCGTAAGCGAAATCTGCTGCCAAAAACGGGCTTTTTGAAGAAATTCATCGAATTTTTCAGGCCTTCTGAAGAAACTCTGCTCCCAAGACCGGGCATGTTGAAGAAACTCAGAGAATATTTCAGGCTTTTTGAAGAATCTCATGGACTCTTTTTTTTTTTTTTTTTTTTTTTAAACCAAAAATGCTTACAGCACCTGGTATTCCCAGGCGGTCTCCCATCCAAGTACTAACCAGGCCCGACCCTGCTTAGCTTCCGAGATCAGACGAGATCGGGCGTTCTCAACGTGGTATGGCCGTAAGCGAAATCTGCTGCCAAAAACGGGCTTTTTGAAGAAATTCATCGAATTTTTCAGGCCTTCTGAAGAAACTCTGCTCCCAAGACCGGGCATGTTGAAGAAACTCAGAGAATATTTCAGGCTTTTTGAAGAATCTCATGGACTCTTTTTTTTTTTTTTTAAACCAAAAATGCTTACAGCACCTGGTATTCCCAGGCGGTCTCCCATCCAAGTACTAACCAGGCCCGACCCTGCTTAGCTTCCGAGATCAGACGAGATCGGGCGTTCTCAACGTGGTATGGCCGTAAGCAAAATCTGCTGCCAAAAACGGGCTATTTAAAAGGTTAGAACATTAGTGAAGTAAACTAAAAAGCTTACAGCACCTGGTATTCCCAGGCGGTCTCCCATCCAAGTACTAACCAGGCCCGACCCTGCTTAGCTTCCGAGATCAGACGAGATCGGGCGTTCTCAACGTGGTATGGCCGTAAACGAAATCTGCTGCCAAAAACGGGCTTTTTGAAGAAATTCATCGAATTTTTCAGGCCTTCTGAAGAAACTCTGCTCCCAAGACCGGGCATGTTGAAGAAACTCAGAGAATATTTCAGGCTTTTTGAAGAATCTCATGGACTCTTTTTTTTTTTTTTTTTTTTTTTAAACCAAAAATGCTTACAGCACCTGGTATTCCCAGGCGGTCTCCCATCCAAGTACTAACCAGGCCCGACCCTGCTTAGCTTTCGAGATCAGACGAGATCGGGCGTTCTCAACGTGGTATGGCCGTAAGCGAAATCTGCTGCCAAAAACGGGCTTTTTGAAGAAATTCATCGAATTTTTCAGGCCTTCTGAAGAAACTCTGCTCCCAAGACCGGGCATGTTGAAGAAACTCAGAGAATATTTCAGGCTTTTTGAAGAATCTCATGGACTCTTTTTTTTTTTTTTTTTTTTTTTAAACCAAAAATGCTTACAGCACCTGGTATTCCCAGGCGGTCTCCCATCCAAGTACTAACCAGGCCCGACCCTGCTTAGCTTCCGAGATCAGACGAGATCGGGCGTTCTCAACGTGGTATGGCCGTAAGCGAAATCTGCTGCCAAAAACGGGCTTTTTGAAGAAATTCATCGAATTTTTCAGGCCTTCTGAAGAAACTCTGCTCCCAAGACCGGGCATGTTGAAGAAACTCAGAGAATATTTCAGGCTTTTTGAAGAATCTCATGGACTCTTTTTTTTTTTTTTTTTTTTTTTAAACCAAAAATGCTTACAGCACCTGGTATTCCCAGGCGGTCTCCCATCCAAGTACTAACCAGGCCCGACCCTGCTTAGCTTCCGAGATCAGACGAGATCGGGCGTTCTCAACGTGGTATGGCCGTAAGCGAAATCTGCTGCCAAAAACGGGCTTTTTGAAGAAATTCATCGAATTTTTCAGGCCTTCTGAAGAAACTCTGCTCCCAAGACCGGGCATGTTGAAGAAACTCAGAGAATATTTCAGGCTTTTTGAAGAATCTCATGGACTCTTTTTTTTTTTTTTTTAAACCAAAAATGCTTACAGCACCTGGTATTCCCAGGCGGTCTCCCATCCAAGTACTAACCAGGCCCGACCCTGCTTAGCTTCCGAGATCAGACGAGATCGGGCGTTCTCAACGTGGTATGGCCGTAAGCGAAATCTGCTGCCAAAAACGGGCTATTTAAAAGGTTAGAACATTAGTGAAGTAAACTAAAAAGCTTACAGCACCTGGTATTCCCAGGCGGTCTCCCATCCAAGTACTAACCAGGCCCGACCCTGCTTAGCTTCCGAGATCAGACGAGATCGGGCGTTCTCAACGTGGTATGGCCGTAAGCGAAATTTGCTGCCAAAAACGGGCTTTTTGAAGAAATTCATCGAATTTTTCAGGCCTTCTGAAGAAACTCTGCTCCCAAGACCGGGCATGTTGAAGAAACTCAGAGAATATTTCAGGCTTTTTGAAGAATCTCATGGACTCTTTTTTTTTTTTTTTTTTTTTTAAACCAAAAATGCTTACAGCACCTGGTATTCCCAGGCGGTCTCCCATCCAAGTACTAACCAGGCCCGACCCTGCTTAGCTTCCGAGATCAGACGAGATCGGGCGTTCTCAACGTGGTATGGCCGTAAGCGAAATCTGCTGCCAAAAACGGGCTATTTAAAAGGTTAGAACATTAGTGAAGTAAACTAAAAAGCTTACAGCACCTGGTATTCCCAGGCGGTCTCCCATCCAAGTACTAACCAGGCCCGACCCTGCTTAGCTTCCGAGATCAGACGAGATCGGGCGTTCTCAACGTGGTATGGCCGTAAGCGAAATCTGCTGCCAAAAACGGGCTTTTTGAAGAAATTCATCGAATTTTTCAGGCCTTCTGAAGAAACTCTGCTCCCAAGACCGGGCATGTTGAAGAAACTCAGAGAATATTTCAGGCTTTTTGAAGAATCTCATGGACTCTTTTTTTTTTTTTTTTTTTTTTAAACCAAAAATGCTTACAGCACCTGGTATTCCCAGGCGGTCTCCCATCCAAGTACTAACCAGGCCCGACCCTGCTTAGCTTTCGAGATCAGACGAGATCGGGCGTTCTCAACGTGGTATGGCCGTAAGCGAAATCTGCTGCCAAAAACGGGCTTTTTGAAGAAATTCATCGAATTTTTCAGGCCTTCTGAAGAAACTCTGCTCCCAAGACCGGGCATGTTGAAGAAACTCAGAGAATATTTCAGGCTTTTTGAAGAATCTCATGGACTCTTTTTTTTTTTTTTTTTTTTTTAAACCAAAAATGCTTACAGCACCTGGTATTCCCAGGCGGTCTCCCATCCAAGTACTAACCAGGCCCGACCCTGCTTAGCTTCCGAGATCAGACGAGATCGGGCGTTCTCAACGTGGTATGGCCGTAAGCGAAATCTGCTGCCAAAAACGGGCTTTTTGAAGAAATTCATCGAATTTTTCAGGCCTTCTGAAGAAACTCTGCTCCCAAGACCGGGCATGTTGAAGAAACTCAGAGAATATTTCAGGCTTTTTGAAGAATCTCATGGACTCTTTTTTTTTTTTTTTAAACCAAAAATGCTTACAGCACCTGGTATTCCCAGGCGGTCTCCCATCCAAGTACTAACCAGGCCCGACCCTGCTTAGCTTCCGAGATCAGACGAGATCGGGCGTTCTCAACGTGGTATGGCCGTAAGCAAAATCTGCTGCCAAAAACGGGCTATTTAAAAGGTTAGAACATTAGTGAAGTAAACTAAAAAGCTTACAGCACCTGGTATTCCCAGGCGGTCTCCCATCCAAGTACTAACCAGGCCCGACCCTGCTTAGCTTCCGAGATCAGACGAGATCGGGCGTTCTCAACGTGGTATGGCCGTAAGCGAAATTTGCTGCCAAAAATGGGCTTTTTGAAGAAATTCATCGAATTTTTCAGGCCTTCTGAAGAAACTCTGCTCCCAAGACCGGGCATGTTGAAGAAACTCAGAGAATATTTCAGGCTTTTTGAAGAATCTCATGGACTCTTTTTTTTTTTTTTTTTTTTTTAAACCAAAAATGCTTACAGCACCTGGTATTCCCAGGCGGTCTCCCATCCAAGTACTAACCAGGCCCGACCCTGCTTAGCTTCCGAGATCAGACGAGATCGGGCGTTCTCAACGTGGTATGGCCGTAAGCGAAATCTGTTGCCAAAAACGGGCTTTTTGAAGAAATTCATCGAATTTTTCAGGCCTTCTGAAGAAACTCTGCTCCCAAGACCGGGCATGTTGAAGAAACTCAGAGAATATTTCAGGCTTTTTGAAGAATCTCATGGACTCTTTTTTTTTTTTTTTTTTTTTTAAACCAAAAATGCTTACAGCACCTGGTATTCCCAGGCGGTCTCCCATCCAAGTACTAACCAGGCCCGACCCTGCTTAGCTTTCGAGATCAGACGAGATCGGGCGTTCTCAACGTGGTATGGCCGTAAGCGAAATCTGCTGCCAAAAACGGGCTTTTTGAAGAAATTCATCGAATTTTTCAGGCCTTCTGAAGAAACTCTGCTCCCAAGACCGGGCATGTTGAAGAAACTCAGAGAATATTTCAGGCTTTTTGAAGAATCTCATGGACTCTTTTTTTTTTTTTTTTTTTTTTAAACCAAAAATGCTTACAGCACCTGGTATTCCCAGGCGGTCTCCCATCCAAGTACTAACCAGGCCCGACCCTGCTTAGCTTCCGAGATCAGACGAGATCGGGCGTTCTCAACGTGGTATGGCCGTAAGCGAAATCTGCTGCCAAAAACGGGCTTTTTGAAGAAATTCATCGAATTTTTCAGGCCTTCTGAAGAAACTCTGCTCCCAAGACCGGGCATGTTGAAGAAACTCAGAGAATATTTCAGGCTTTTTGAAGAATCTCATGGACTCTTTTTTTTTTTTTTTTTTTTTTAAACCAAAAATGCTTACAGCACCTGGTATTCCCAGGCGGTCTCCCATCCAAGTACTAACCAGGCCCGACCCTGCTTAGCTTCCGAGATCAGACGAGATCGGGCGTTCTCAACGTGGTATGGCCGTAAGCGAAATCTGCTGCCAAAAACGGGCTATTTAAAAGGTTAGAACATTAGTGAAGTAAACTAAAAAGCTTACAGCACCTGGTATTCCCAGGCGGTCTCCCATCCAAGTACTAACCAGGCCCGACCCTGCTTAGCTTCCGAGATCAGACGAGATCGGGCGTTCTCAACGTGGTATGGCCGTAAGCGAAATCTGCTGCCAAAAACGGGCTTTTTGAAGAAATTCATCGAATTTTTCAGGCCTTCTGAAGAAACTCTGCTCCCAAGACCGGGCATGTTGAAGAAACTCAGAGAATATTTCAGGCTTTTTGAAGAATCTCATGGACTCTTTTTTTTTTTTTTTTTTTTTTTAAACCAAAAATGCTTACAGCACCTGGTATTCCCAGGCGGTCTCCCATCCAAGTACTAACCAGGCCCGACCCTGCTTAGCTTTCGAGATCAGACGAGATCGGGCGTTCTCAACGTGGTATGGCCGTAAGCGAAATCTGCTGCCAAAAACGGGCTTTTTGAAGAAATTCATCGAATTTTTCAGGCCTTCTGAAGAAACTCTGCTCCCAAGACCGGGCATGTTGAAGAAACTCAGAGAATATTTCAGGCTTTTTGAAGAATCTCATGGACTCTTTTTTTTTTTTTTTTTTTTTTAAACCAAAAATGCTTACAGCACCTGGTATTCCCAGGCGGTCTCCCATCCAAGTACTAACCAGGCCCGACCCTGCTTAGCTTCCGAGATCAGACGAGATCGGGCGTTCTCAACGTGGTATGGCCGTAAGCGAAATCTGCTGCCAAAAACGGGCTTTTTGAAGAAATTCATCGAATTTTTCAGGCCTTCTGAAGAAACTCTGCTCCCAAGACCGGGCATGTTGAAGAAACTCAGAGAATATTTCAGGCTTTTTGAAGAATCTCATGGACTCTTTTTTTTTTTTTTTTTTTTTTTAAACCAAAAATGCTTACAGCACCTGGTATTCCCAGGCGGTCTCCCATCCAAGTACTAACCAGGCCCGACCCTGCTTAGCTTCCGAGATCAGACGAGATCGGGCGTTCTCAACGTGGTATGGCCGTAAGCGAAATCTGCTGCCAAAAACGGGCTTTTTGAAGAAATTCATCGAATTTTTCAGGCCTTCTGAAGAAACTCTGCTCCCAAGACCGGGCATGTTGAAGAAACTCAGAGAATATTTCAGGCTTTTTGAAGAATCTCATGGACTCTTTTTTTTTTTTTTTAAACCAAAAATGCTTACAGCACCTGGTATTCCCAGGCGGTCTCCCATCCAAGTACTAACCAGGCCCGACCCTGCTTAGCTTCCGAGATCAGACGAGATCGGGCGTTCTCAACGTGGTATGGCCGTAAGCGAAATCTGCTGCCAAAAACGGGCTATTTAAAAGGTTAGAACATTAGTGAAGTAAACTAAAAAGCTTACAGCACCTGGTATTCCCAGGCGGTCTCCCATCCAAGTACTAACCAGGCCCGACCCTGCTTAGCTTCCGAGATCAGACGAGATCGGGCGTTCTCAACGTGGTATGGCCGTAAGCGAAATCTGTTGCCAAAAACGGGCTTTTTGAAGAAATTCATCGAATTTTTCAGGCCTTCTGAAGAAACTCTGCTCCCAAGACCGGGCATGTTGAAGAAACTCAGAGAATATTTCAGGCTTTTTGAAGAATCTCATGGACTCTTTTTTTTTTTTTTTTTTTTTTTAAACCAAAAATGCTTACAGCACCTGGTATTCCCAGGCGGTCTCCCATCCAAGTACTAACCAGGCCCGACCCTGCTTAGCTTCCGAGATCAGACGAGATCGGGCGTTCTCAACGTGGTATGGCCGTAAGCGAAATCTGCTGCCAAAAACGGGCTATTTAAAAGGTTAGAACATTAGTGAAGTAAACTAAAAAGCTTACAGCACCTGGTATTCCCAGGCGGTCTCCCATCCAAGTACTAACCAGGCCCGACCCTGCTTAGCTTCCGAGATCAGACGAGATCGGGCGTTCTCAACGTGGTATGGCCGTAAGCGAAATCTGTTGCCAAAAACGGGCTTTTTGAAGAAATTCATCGAATTTTTCAGGCCTTCTGAAGAAACTCTGCTCCCAAGACCGGGCATGTTGAAGAAACTCAGAGAATATTTCAGGCTTTTTGAAGAATCTCATGGACTCTTTTTTTTTTTTTTTTTTTTTTAAACCAAAAATGCTTACAGCACCTGGTATTCCCAGGCGGTCTCCCATCCAAGTACTAACCAGGCCCGACCCTGCTTAGCTTTCGAGATCAGACGAGATCGGGCGTTCTCAACGTGGTATGGCCGTAAGCGAAATCTGCTGCCAAAAACGGGCTTTTTGAAGAAATTCATCGAATTTTTCAGGCCTTCTGAAGAAACTCTGCTCCCAAGACCGGGCATGTTGAAGAAACTCAGAGAATATTTCAGGCTTTTTGAAGAATCTCATGGACTCTTTTTTTTTTTTTTTTTTTTTTAAACCAAAAATGCTTACAGCACCTGGTATTCCCAGGCGGTCTCCCATCCAAGTACTAACCAGGCCCGACCCTGCTTAGCTTCCGAGATCAGACGAGATCGGGCGTTCTCAACGTGGTATGGCCGTAAGCGAAATCTGCTGCCAAAAACGGGCTTTTTGAAGAAATTCATCGAATTTTTCAGGCCTTCTGAAGAAACTCTGCTCCCAAGACCGGGCATGTTGAAGAAACTCAGAGAATATTTCAGGCTTTTTGAAGAATCTCATGGACTCTTTTTTTTTTTTTTTTTTTTTTAAACCAAAAATGCTTACAGCACCTGGTATTCCCAGGCGGTCTCCCATCCAAGTACTAACCAGGCCCGACCCTGCTTAGCTTCCGAGATCAGACGAGATCGGGCGTTCTCAACGTGGTATGGCCGTAAGCGAAATCTGCTGCCAAAAACGGGCTATTTAAAAGGTTAGAACATTAGTGAAGTAAACTAAAAAGCTTACAGCACCTGGTATTCCCAGGCGGTCTCCCATCCAAGTACTAACCAGGCCCGACCCTGCTTAGCTTCCGAGATCAGACGAGATCGGGCGTTCTCAACGTGGTATGGCCGTAAGCGAAATCTGCTGCCAAAAACGGGCTTTTTGAAGAAATTCATCGAATTTTTCAGGCCTTCTGAAGAAACTCTGCTCCCAAGACCGGGCATGTTGAAGAAACTCAGAGAATATTTCAGGCTTTTTGAAGAATCTCATGGACTCTTTTTTTTTTTTTTTTTTTTTTAAACCAAAAATGCTTACAGCACCTGGTATTCCCAGGCGGTCTCCCATCCAAGTACTAACCAGGCCCGACCCTGCTTAGCTTTCGAGATCAGACGAGATCGGGCGTTCTCAACGTGGTATGGCCGTAAGCGAAATCTGCTGCCAAAAACGGGCTTTTTGAAGAAATTCATCGAATTTTTCAGGCCTTCTGAAGAAACTCTGCTCCCAAGACCGGGCATGTTGAAGAAACTCAGAGAATATTTCAGGCTTTTTGAAGAATCTCATGGACTCTTTTTTTTTTTTTTTTTTTTTTAAACCAAAAATGCTTACAGCACCTGGTATTCCCAGGCGGTCTCCCATCCAAGTACTAACCAGGCCCGACCCTGCTTAGCTTCCGAGATCAGACGAGATCGGGCGTTCTCAACGTGGTATGGCCGTAAGCGAAATCTGCTGCCAAAAACGGGCTTTTTGAAGAAATTCATCGAATTTTTCAGGCCTTCTGAAGAAACTCTGCTCCCAAGACCGGGCATGTTGAAGAAACTCAGAGAATATTTCAGGCTTTTTGAAGAATCTCATGGACTCTTTTTTTTTTTTTTTTTTTTTTAAACCAAAAATGCTTACAGCACCTGGTATTCCCAGGCGGTCTCCCATCCAAGTACTAACCAGGCCCGACCCTGCTTAGCTTCCGAGATCAGACGAGATCGGGCGTTCTCAACGTGGTATGGCCGTAAGCGAAATCTGCTGCCAAAAACGGGCTTTTTGAAGAAATTCATCGAATTTTTCAGGCCTTCTGAAGAAACTCTGCTCCCAAGACCGGGCATGTTGAAGAAACTCAGAGAATATTTCAGGCTTTTTGAAGAATCTCATGGACTCTTTTTTTTTTTTTTTAAACCAAAAATGCTTACAGCACCTGGTATTCCCAGGCGGTCTCCCATCCAAGTACTAACCAGGCCCGACCCTGCTTAGCTTCCGAGATCAGACGAGATCGGGCGTTCTCAACGTGGTATGGCCGTAAGCGAAATCTGCTGCCAAAAACGGGCTATTTAAAAGGTTAGAACATTAGTGAAGTAAACTAAAAAGCTTACAGCACCTGGTATTCCCAGGCGGTCTCCCATCCAAGTACTAACCAGGCCCGACCCTGCTTAGCTTCCGAGATCAGACGAGATCGGGCGTTCTCAACGTGGTATGGCCGTAAGCGAAATCTGTTGCCAAAAACGGGCTTTTTGAAGAAATTCATCGAATTTTTCAGGCCTTCTGAAGAAACTCTGCTCCCAAGACCGGGCATGTTGAAGAAACTCAGAGAATATTTCAGGCTTTTTGAAGAATCTCATGGACTCTTTTTTTTTTTTTTTTTTTTTTTAAACCAAAAATGCTTACAGCACCTGGTATTCCCAGGCGGTCTCCCATCCAAGTACTAACCAGGCCCGACCCTGCTTAGCTTCCGAGATCAGACGAGATCGGGCGTTCTCAACGTGGTATGGCCGTAAGCGAAATCTGCTGCCAAAAACGGGCTATTTAAAAGGTTAGAACATTAGTGAAGTAAACTAAAAAGCTTACAGCACCTGGTATTCCCAGGCGGTCTCCCATCCAAGTACTAACCAGGCCCGACCCTGCTTAGCTTCCGAGATCAGACGAGATCGGGCGTTCTCAACGTGGTATGGCCGTAAGCGAAATCTGTTGCCAAAAACGGGCTTTTTGAAGAAATTCATCGAATTTTTCAGGCCTTCTGAAGAAACTCTGCTCCCAAGACCGGGCATGTTGAAGAAACTCAGAGAATATTTCAGGCTTTTTGAAGAATCTCATGGACTCTTTTTTTTTTTTTTTTTTTTTTAAACCAAAAATGCTTACAGCACCTGGTATTCCCAGGCGGTCTCCCATCCAAGTACTAACCAGGCCCGACCCTGCTTAGCTTTCGAGATCAGACGAGATCGGGCGTTCTCAACGTGGTATGGCCGTAAGCGAAATCTGCTGCCAAAAACGGGCTTTTTGAAGAAATTCATCGAATTTTTCAGGCCTTCTGAAGAAACTCTGCTCCCAAGACCGGGCATGTTGAAGAAACTCAGAGAATATTTCAGGCTTTTTGAAGAATCTCATGGACTCTTTTTTTTTTTTTTTTTTTTTTAAACCAAAAATGCTTACAGCACCTGGTATTCCCAGGCGGTCTCCCATCCAAGTACTAACCAGGCCCGACCCTGCTTAGCTTCCGAGATCAGACGAGATCGGGCGTTCTCAACGTGGTATGGCCGTAAGCGAAATCTGCTGCCAAAAACGGGCTTTTTGAAGAAATTCATCGAATTTTTCAGGCCTTCTGAAGAAACTCTGCTCCCAAGACCGGGCATGTTGAAGAAACTCAGAGAATATTTCAGGCTTTTTGAAGAATCTCATGGACTCTTTTTTTTTTTTTTTTTTTTTTAAACCAAAAATGCTTACAGCACCTGGTATTCCCAGGCGGTCTCCCATCCAAGTACTAACCAGGCCCGACCCTGCTTAGCTTCCGAGATCAGACGAGATCGGGCGTTCTCAACGTGGTATGGCCGTAAGCGAAATCTGCTGCCAAAAACGGGCTATTTAAAAGGTTAGAACATTAGTGAAGTAAACTAAAAAGCTTACAGCACCTGGTATTCCCAGGCGGTCTCCCATCCAAGTACTAACCAGGCCCGACCCTGCTTAGCTTCCGAGATCAGACGAGATCGGGCGTTCTCAACGTGGTATGGCCGTAAGCGAAATCTGCTGCCAAAAACGGGCTTTTTGAAGAAATTCATCGAATTTTTCAGGCCTTCTGAAGAAACTCTGCTCCCAAGACCGGGCATGTTGAAGAAACTCAGAGAATATTTCAGGCTTTTTGAAGAATCTCATGGACTCTTTTTTTTTTTTTTTTTTTTTAAACCAAAAATGCTTACAGCACCTGGTATTCCCAGGCGGTCTCCCATCCAAGTACTAACCAGGCCCGACCCTGCTTAGCTTTCGAGATCAGACGAGATCGGGCGTTCTCAACGTGGTATGGCCGTAAGCGAAATCTGCTGCCAAAAACGGGCTTTTTGAAGAAATTCATCGAATTTTTCAGGCCTTCTGAAGAAACTCTGCTCCCAAGACCGGGCATGTTGAAGAAACTCAGAGAATATTTCAGGCTTTTTGAAGAATCTCATGGACTCTTTTTTTTTTTTTTTTTTTTTTAAACCAAAAATGCTTACAGCACCTGGTATTCCCAGGCGGTCTCCCATCCAAGTACTAACCAGGCCCGACCCTGCTTAGCTTCCGAGATCAGACGAGATCGGGCGTTCTCAACGTGGTATGGCCGTAAGCGAAATCTGCTGCCAAAAACGGGCTTTTTGAAGAAATTCATCGAATTTTTCAGGCCTTCTGAAGAAACTCTGCTCCCAAGACCGGGCATGTTGAAGAAACTCAGAGAATATTTCAGGCTTTTTGAAGAATCTCATGGACTCTTTTTTTTTTTTTTTTTTTTTTTAAACCAAAAATGCTTACAGCACCTGGTATTCCCAGGCGGTCTCCCATCCAAGTACTAACCAGGCCCGACCCTGCTTAGCTTCCGAGATCAGACGAGATCGGGCGTTCTCAACGTGGTATGGCCGTAAGCGAAATCTGCTGCCAAAAACGGGCTTTTTGAAGAAATTCATCGAATTTTTCAGGCCTTCTGAAGAAACTCTGCTCCCAAGACCGGGCATGTTGAAGAAACTCAGAGAATATTTCAGGCTTTTTGAAGAATCTCATGGACTCTTTTTTTTTTTTTTTAAACCAAAAATGCTTACAGCACCTGGTATTCCCAGGCGGTCTCCCATCCAAGTACTAACCAGGCCCGACCCTGCTTAGCTTCCGAGATCAGACGAGATCGGGCGTTCTCAACGTGGTATGGCCGTAAGCGAAATCTGCTGCCAAAAACGGGCTATTTAAAAGGTTAGAACATTAGTGAAGTAAACTAAAAAGCTTACAGCACCTGGTATTCCCAGGCGGTCTCCCATCCAAGTACTAACCAGGCCCGACCCTGCTTAGCTTTCGAGATCAGACGAGATCGGGCGTTCTCAACGTGGTATGGCCGTAAGCGAAATCTGCTGCCAAAAACGGGCTTTTTGAAGAAATTCATCGAATTTTTCAGGCCTTCTGAAGAAACTCTGCTCCCAAGACCGGGCATGTTGAAGAAACTCAGAGAATATTTCAGGCTTTTTGAAGAATCTCATGGACTCTTTTTTTTTTTTTTTTTTTTTTAAACCAAAAATGCTTACAGCACCTGGTATTCCCAGGCGGTCTCCCATCCAAGTACTAACCAGGCCCGACCCTGCTTAGCTTCCGAGATCAGACGAGATCGGGCGTTCTCAACGTGGTATGGCCGTAAGCGAAATCTGCTGCCAAAAACGGGCTATTTAAAAGGTTAGAACATTAGTGAAGTAAACTAAAAAGCTTACAGCACCTGGTATTCCCAGGCGGTCTCCCATCCAAGTACTAACCAGGCCCGACCCTGCTTAGCTTCCGAGATCAGACGAGATCGGGCGTTCTCAACGTGGTATGGCCGTAAGCGAAATTTGCTGCCAAAAACGGGCTTTTTGAAGAAATTCATCGAATTTTTCAGGCCTTCTGAAGAAACTCTGCTCCCAAGACCGGGCATGTTGAAGAAACTCAGAGAATATTTCAGGCTTTTTGAAGAATCTCATGGACTCTTTTTTTTTTTTTTTTTTTAAACCAAAAATGCTTACAGCACCTGGTATTCCCAGGCGGTCTCCCATCCAAGTACTAACCAGGCCCGACCCTGCTTAGCTTCCGAGATCAGACGAGATCGGGCGTTCTCAACGTGGTATGGCCGTAAGCGAAATCTGCTGCCAAAAACGGGCTATTTAAAAGGTTAGAACATTAGTGAAGTAAACTAAAAAGCTTACAGCACCTGGTATTCCCAGGCGGTCTCCCATCCAAGTACTAACCAGGCCCGACCCTGCTTAGCTTCCGAGATCAGACGAGATCGGGCGTTCTCAACGTGGTATGGCCGTAAGCGAAATTTGCTGCCAAAAACGGGCTTTTTGAAGAAATTCATCGAATTTTTCAGGCCTTCTGAAGAAACTCTGCTCCCAAGACCGGGCATGTTGAAGAAACTCAGAGAATATTTCAGGCTTTTTGAAGAATCTCATGGACTCTTTTTTTTTTTTTTTTTTTAAACCAAAAATGCTTACAGCACCTGGTATTCCCAGGCGGTCTCCCATCCAAGTACTAACCAGGCCCGACCCTGCTTAGCTTCCGAGATCAGACGAGATCGGGCGTTCTCAACGTGGTATGGCCGTAAGCGAAATCTGCTGCCAAAAACGGGCTATTTAAAAGGTTAGAACATTAGTGAAGTAAACTAAAAAGCTTACAGCACCTGGTATTCCCAGGCGGTCTCCCATCCAAGTACTAACCAGGCCCGACCCTGCTTAGCTTCCGAGATCAGACGAGATCGGGCGTTCTCAACGTGGTATGGCCGTAAGCGAAATTTGCTGCCAAAAACGGGCTTTTTGAAGAAATTCATCGAATTTTTCAGGCCTTCTGAAGAAACTCTGCTCCCAAGACCGGGCATGTTGAAGAAACTCAGAGAATATTTCAGGCTTTTTGAAGAATCTCATGGACTCTTTTTTTTTTTTTTTTTTTAAACCAAAAATGCTTACAGCACCTGGTATTCCCAGGCGGTCTCCCATCCAAGTACTAACCAGGCCCGACCCTGCTTAGCTTCCGAGATCAGACGAGATCGGCGTTCTCAACGTGGTATGGCCGTAAGCGAAATCTGCTGCCAAAAACGGGCTATTTAAAAGGTTAGAACATTAGTGAAGTAAACTAAAAAGCTTACAGCACCTGGTATTCCCAGGCGGTCTCCCATCCAAGTACTAACCAGGCCCGACCCTGCTTAGCTTCCGAGATCAGACGAGATCGGGCGTTCTCAACGTGGTATGGCCGTAAGCGAAATCTGTTGCCAAAAACGGGCTTTTTGAAGAAATTCATCGAATTTTTCAGGCCTTCTGAAGAAACTCTGCTCCCAAGACCGGGCATGTTGAAGAAACTCAGAGAATATTTCAGGCTTTTTGAAGAATCTCATGGACTCTTTTTTTTTTTTTTTTTTTTTTAAACCAAAAATGCTTACAGCACCTGGTATTCCCAGGCGGTCTCCCATCCAAGTACTAACCAGGCCCGACCCTGCTTAGCTTTCGAGATCAGACGAGATCGGGCGTTCTCAACGTGGTATGGCCGTAAGCGAAATCTGCTGCCAAAAACGGGCTTTTTGAAGAAATTCATCGAATTTTTCAGGCCTTCTGAAGAAACTCTGCTCCCAAGACCGGGCATGTTGAAGAAACTCAGAGAATATTTCAGGCTTTTTGAAGAATCTCATGGACTCTTTTTTTTTTTTTTTTTTTTTTAAACCAAAAATGCTTACAGCACCTGGTATTCCCAGGCGGTCTCCCATCCAAGTACTAACCAGGCCCGACCCTGCTTAGCTTCCGAGATCAGACGAGATCGGGCGTTCTCAACGTGGTATGGCCGTAAGCGAAATCTGCTGCCAAAAACGGGCTTTTTGAAGAAATTCATCGAATTTTTCAGGCCTTCTGAAGAAACTCTGCTCCCAAGACCGGGCATGTTGAAGAAACTCAGAGAATATTTCAGGCTTTTTGAAGAATCTCATGGACTCTTTTTTTTTTTTTTTTTTTTTTTAAACCAAAAATGCTTACAGCACCTGGTATTCCCAGGCGGTCTCCCATCCAAGTACTAACCAGGCCCGACCCTGCTTAGCTTCCGAGATCAGACGAGATCGGGCGTTCTCAACGTGGTATGGCCGTAAGCGAAATCTGCTGCCAAAAACGGGCTATTTAAAAGGTTAGAACATTAGTGAAGTAAACTAAAAAGCTTACAGCACCTGGTATTCCCAGGCGGTCTCCCATCCAAGTACTAACCAGGCCCGACCCTGCTTAGCTTCCGAGATCAGACGAGATCGGGCGTTCTCAACGTGGTATGGCCGTAAGCGAAATCTGCTGCCAAAAACGGGCTTTTTGAAGAAATTCATCGAATTTTTCAGGCCTTCTGAAGAAACTCTGCTCCCAAGACCGGGCATGTTGAAGAAACTCAGAGAATATTTCAGGCTTTTTGAAGAATCTCATGGACTCTTTTTTTTTTTTTTTTTTTTTAAACCAAAAATGCTTACAGCACCTGGTATTCCCAGGCGGTCTCCCATCCAAGTACTAACCAGGCCCGACCCTGCTTAGCTTTCGAGATCAGACGAGATCGGGCGTTCTCAACGTGGTATGGCCGTAAGCGAAATCTGCTGCCAAAAACGGGCTTTTTGAAGAAATTCATCGAATTTTTCAGGCCTTCTGAAGAAACTCTGCTCCCAAGACCGGGCATGTTGAAGAAACTCAGAGAATATTTCAGGCTTTTTGAAGAATCTCATGGACTCTTTTTTTTTTTTTTTTTTTTTTAAACCAAAAATGCTTACAGCACCTGGTATTCCCAGGCGGTCTCCCATCCAAGTACTAACCAGGCCCGACCCTGCTTAGCTTCCGAGATCAGACGAGATCGGGCGTTCTCAACGTGGTATGGCCGTAAGCGAAATCTGCTGCCAAAAACGGGCTTTTTGAAGAAATTCATCGAATTTTTCAGGCCTTCTGAAGAAACTCTGCTCCCAAGACCGGGCATGTTGAAGAAACTCAGAGAATATTTCAGGCTTTTTGAAGAATCTCATGGACTCTTTTTTTTTTTTTTTTTTTTTTTAAACCAAAAATGCTTACAGCACCTGGTATTCCCAGGCGGTCTCCCATCCAAGTACTAACCAGGCCCGACCCTGCTTAGCTTCCGAGATCAGACGAGATCGGGCGTTCTCAACGTGGTATGGCCGTAAGCGAAATCTGCTGCCAAAAACGGGCTTTTTGAAGAAATTCATCGAATTTTTCAGGCCTTCTGAAGAAACTCTGCTCCCAAGACCGGGCATGTTGAAGAAACTCAGAGAATATTTCAGGCTTTTTGAAGAATCTCATGGACTCTTTTTTTTTTTTTTTAAACCAAAAATGCTTACAGCACCTGGTATTCCCAGGCGGTCTCCCATCCAAGTACTAACCAGGCCCGACCCTGCTTAGCTTCCGAGATCAGACGAGATCGGGCGTTCTCAACGTGGTATGGCCGTAAGCGAAATCTGCTGCCAAAAACGGGCTATTTAAAAGGTTAGAACATTAGTGAAGTAAACTAAAAAGCTTACAGCACCTGGTATTCCCAGGCGGTCTCCCATCCAAGTACTAACCAGGCCCGACCCTGCTTAGCTTTCGAGATCAGACGAGATCGGGCGTTCTCAACGTGGTATGGCCGTAAGCGAAATCTGCTGCCAAAAACGGGCTTTTTGAAGAAATTCATCGAATTTTTCAGGCCTTCTGAAGAAACTCTGCTCCCAAGACCGGGCATGTTGAAGAAACTCAGAGAATATTTCAGGCTTTTTGAAGAATCTCATGGACTCTTTTTTTTTTTTTTTTTTTTTTAAACCAAAAATGCTTACAGCACCTGGTATTCCCAGGCGGTCTCCCATCCAAGTACTAACCAGGCCCGACCCTGCTTAGCTTCCGAGATCAGACGAGATCGGGCGTTCTCAACGTGGTATGGCCGTAAGCGAAATCTGCTGCCAAAAACGGGCTATTTAAAAGGTTAGAACATTAGTGAAGTAAACTAAAAAGCTTACAGCACCTGGTATTCCCAGGCGGTCTCCCATCCAAGTACTAACCAGGCCCGACCCTGCTTAGCTTCCGAGATCAGACGAGATCGGGCGTTCTCAACGTGGTATGGCCGTAAGCGAAATTTGCTGCCAAAAACGGGCTTTTTGAAGAAATTCATCGAATTTTTCAGGCCTTCTGAAGAAACTCTGCTCCCAAGACCGGGCATGTTGAAGAAACTCAGAGAATATTTCAGGCTTTTTGAAGAATCTCATGGACTCTTTTTTTTTTTTTTTTTTTAAACCAAAAATGCTTACAGCACCTGGTATTCCCAGGCGGTCTCCCATCCAAGTACTAACCAGGCCCGACCCTGCTTAGCTTCCGAGATCAGACGAGATCGGGCGTTCTCAACGTGGTATGGCCGTAAGCGAAATCTGCTGCCAAAAACGGGCTATTTAAAAGGTTAGAACATTAGTGAAGTAAACTAAAAAGCTTACAGCACCTGGTATTCCCAGGCGGTCTCCCATCCAAGTACTAACCAGGCCCGACCCTGCTTAGCTTCCGAGATCAGACGAGATCGGGCGTTCTCAACGTGGTATGGCCGTAAGCGAAATCTGCTGCCAAAAACGGGCTTTTTGAAGAAATTCATCGAATTTTTCAGGCCTTCTGAAGAAACTCTGCTCCCAAGACCGGGCATGTTGAAGAAACTCAGAGAATATTTCAGGCTTTTTGAAGAATCTCATGGACTCTTTTTTTTTTTTTTTTTTTTTAAACCAAAAATGCTTACAGCACCTGGTATTCCCAGGCGGTCTCCCATCCAAGTACTAACCAGGCCCGACCCTGCTTAGCTTTCGAGATCAGACGAGATCGGGCGTTCTCAACGTGGTATGGCCGTAAGCGAAATCTGCTGCCAAAAACGGGCTTTTTGAAGAAATTCATCGAATTTTTCAGGCCTTCTGAAGAAACTCTGCTCCCAAGACCGGGCATGTTGAAGAAACTCAGAGAATATTTCAGGCTTTTTGAAGAATCTCATGGACTCTTTTTTTTTTTTTTTTTTTTTTAAACCAAAAATGCTTACAGCACCTGGTATTCCCAGGCGGTCTCCCATCCAAGTACTAACCAGGCCCGACCCTGCTTAGCTTCCGAGATCAGACGAGATCGGGCGTTCTCAACGTGGTATGGCCGTAAGCGAAATCTGCTGCCAAAAACGGGCTTTTTGAAGAAATTCATCGAATTTTTCAGGCCTTCTGAAGAAACTCTGCTCCCAAGACCGGGCATGTTGAAGAAACTCAGAGAATATTTCAGGCTTTTTGAAGAATCTCATGGACTCTTTTTTTTTTTTTTTTTTTTTTAAACCAAAAATGCTTACAGCACCTGGTATTCCCAGGCGGTCTCCCATCCAAGTACTAACCAGGCCCGACCCTGCTTAGCTTCCGAGATCAGACGAGATCGGGCGTTCTCAACGTGGTATGGCCGTAAGCGAAATCTGCTGCCAAAAACGGGCTATTTAAAAGGTTAGAACATTAGTGAAGTAAACTAAAAAGCTTACAGCACCTGGTATTCCCAGGCGGTCTCCCATCCAAGTACTAACCAGGCCCGACCCTGCTTAGCTTCCGAGATCAGACGAGATCGGGCGTTCTCAACGTGGTATGGCCGTAAGCGAAATTTGCTGCCAAAAACGGGCTTTTTGAAGAAATTCATCGAATTTTTCAGGCCTTCTGAAGAAACTCTGCTCCCAAGACCGGGCATGTTGAAGAAACTCAGAGAATATTTCAGGCTTTTTGAAGAATCTCATGGACTCTTTTTTTTTTTTTTTTTTTAAACCAAAAATGCTTACAGCACCTGGTATTCCCAGGCGGTCTCCCATCCAAGTACTAACCAGGCCCGACCCTGCTTAGCTTCCGAGATCAGACGAGATCGGGCGTTCTCAACGTGGTATGGCCGTAAGCGAAATCTGCTGCCAAAAACGGGCTATTTAAAAGGTTAGAACATTAGTGAAGTAAACTAAAAAGCTTACAGCACCTGGTATTCCCAGGCGGTCTCCCATCCAAGTACTAACCAGGCCCGACCCTGCTTAGCTTCCGAGATCAGACGAGATCGGGCGTTCTCAACGTGGTATGGCCGTAAGCGAAATCTGTTGCCAAAAACGGGCTTTTTGAAGAAATTCATCGAATTTTTCAGGCCTTCTGAAGAAACTCTGCTCCCAAGACCGGGCATGTTGAAGAAACTCAGAGAATATTTCAGGCTTTTTGAAGAATCTCATGGACTCTTTTTTTTTTTTTTTTTTTTTAAACCAAAAATGCTTACAGCACCTGGTATTCCCAGGCGGTCTCCCATCCAAGTACTAACCAGGCCCGACCCTGCTTAGCTTTCGAGATCAGACGAGATCGGGCGTTCTCAACGTGGTATGGCCGTAAGCGAAATCTGCTGCCAAAAACGGGCTTTTTGAAGAAATTCATCGAATTTTTCAGGCCTTCTGAAGAAACTCTGCTCCCAAGACCGGGCATGTTGAAGAAACTCAGAGAATATTTCAGGCTTTTTGAAGAATCTCATGGACTCTTTTTTTTTTTTTTTTTTTTTTAAACCAAAAATGCTTACAGCACCTGGTATTCCCAGGCGGTCTCCCATCCAAGTACTAACCAGGCCCGACCCTGCTTAGCTTCCGAGATCAGACGAGATCGGGCGTTCTCAACGTGGTATGGCCGTAAGCGAAATCTGCTGCCAAAAACGGGCTTTTTGAAGAAATTCATCGAATTTTTCAGGCCTTCTGAAGAAACTCTGCTCCCAAGACCGGGCATGTTGAAGAAACTCAGAGAATATTTCAGGCTTTTTGAAGAATCTCATGGACTCTTTTTTTTTTTTTTTTTTTTTTAAACCAAAAATGCTTACAGCACCTGGTATTCCCAGGCGGTCTCCCATCCAAGTACTAACCAGGCCCGACCCTGCTTAGCTTCCGAGATCAGACGAGATCGGGCGTTCTCAACGTGGTATGGCCGTAAGCGAAATCTGCTGCCAAAAACGGGCTATTTAAAAGGTTAGAACATTAGTGAAGTAAACTAAAAAGCTTACAGCACCTGGTATTCCCAGGCGGTCTCCCATCCAAGTACTAACCAGGCCCGACCCTGCTTAGCTTCCGAGATCAGACGAGATCGGGCGTTCTCAACGTGGTATGGCCGTAAGCGAAATTTGCTGCCAAAAACGGGCTTTTTGAAGAAATTCATCGAATTTTTCAGGCCTTCTGAAGAAACTCTGCTCCCAAGACCGGGCATGTTGAAGAAACTCAGAGAATATTTCAGGCTTTTTGAAGAATCTCATGGACTCTTTTTTTTTTTTTTTTTTTAAACCAAAAATGCTTACAGCACCTGGTATTCCCAGGCGGTCTCCCATCCAAGTACTAACCAGGCCCGACCCTGCTTAGCTTCCGAGATCAGACGAGATCGGGCGTTCTCAACGTGGTATGGCCGTAAGCGAAATCTGCTGCCAAAAACGGGCTATTTAAAAGGTTAGAACATTAGTGAAGTAAACTAAAAAGCTTACAGCACCTGGTATTCCCAGGCGGTCTCCCATCCAAGTACTAACCAGGCCCGACCCTGCTTAGCTTCCGAGATCAGACGAGATCGGGCGTTCTCAACGTGGTATGGCCGTAAGCGAAATCTGCTGCCAAAAACGGGCTTTTTGAAGAAATTCATCGAATTTTTCAGGCCTTCTGAAGAAACTCTGCTCCCAAGACCGGGCATGTTGAAGAAACTCAGAGAATATTTCAGGCTTTTTGAAGAATCTCATGGACTCTTTTTTTTTTTTTTTTTTTTTAAACCAAAAATGCTTACAGCACCTGGTATTCCCAGGCGGTCTCCCATCCAAGTACTAACCAGGCCCGACCCTGCTTAGCTTTCGAGATCAGACGAGATCGGGCGTTCTCAACGTGGTATGGCCGTAAGCGAAATCTGCTGCCAAAAACGGGCTTTTTGAAGAAATTCATCGAATTTTTCAGGCCTTCTGAAGAAACTCTGCTCCCAAGACCGGGCATGTTGAAGAAACTCAGAGAATATTTCAGGCTTTTTGAAGAATCTCATGGACTCTTTTTTTTTTTTTTTTTTTTTTAAACCAAAAATGCTTACAGCACCTGGTATTCCCAGGCGGTCTCCCATCCAAGTACTAACCAGGCCCGACCCTGCTTAGCTTCCGAGATCAGACGAGATCGGGCGTTCTCAACGTGGTATGGCCGTAAGCGAAATCTGCTGCCAAAAACGGGCTTTTTGAAGAAATTCATCGAATTTTTCAGGCCTTCTGAAGAAACTCTGCTCCCAAGACCGGGCATGTTGAAGAAACTCAGAGAATATTTCAGGCTTTTTGAAGAATCTCATGGACTCTTTTTTTTTTTTTTTTTTTTTTTAAACCAAAAATGCTTACAGCACCTGGTATTCCCAGGCGGTCTCCCATCCAAGTACTAACCAGGCCCGACCCTGCTTAGCTTCCGAGATCAGACGAGATCGGGCGTTCTCAACGTGGTATGGCCGTAAGCGAAATCTGCTGCCAAAAACGGGCTTTTTGAAGAAATTCATCGAATTTTTCAGGCCTTCTGAAGAAACTCTGCTCCCAAGACCGGGCATGTTGAAGAAACTCAGAGAATATTTCAGGCTTTTTGAAGAATCTCATGGACTCTTTTTTTTTTTTTTTAAACCAAAAATGCTTACAGCACCTGGTATTCCCAGGCGGTCTCCCATCCAAGTACTAACCAGGCCCGACCCTGCTTAGCTTCCGAGATCAGACGAGATCGGGCGTTCTCAACGTGGTATGGCCGTAAGCGAAATCTGCTGCCAAAAACGGGCTATTTAAAAGGTTAGAACATTAGTGAAGTAAACTAAAAAGCTTACAGCACCTGGTATTCCCAGGCGGTCTCCCATCCAAGTACTAACCAGGCCCGACCCTGCTTAGCTTCCGAGATCAGACGAGATCGGGCGTTCTCAACGTGGTATGGCCGTAAGCGAAATTTGCTGCCAAAAATGGGCTTTTTGAAGAAATTCATCGAATTTTTCAGGCCTTCTGAAGAAACTCTGCTCCCAAGACCGGGCATGTTGAAGAAACTCAGAGAATATTTCAGGCTTTTTGAAGAATCTCATGGACTCTTTTTTTTTTTTTTTTTTTTTTAAACCAAAAATGCTTACAGCACCTGGTATTCCCAGGCGGTCTCCCATCCAAGTACTAACCAGGCCCGACCCTGCTTAGCTTTCGAGATCAGACGAGATCGGGCGTTCTCAACGTGGTATGGCCGTAAGCGAAATCTGCTGCCAAAAACGGGCTTTTTGAAGAAATTCATCGAATTTTTCAGGCCTTCTGAAGAAACTCTGCTCCCAAGACCGGGCATGTTGAAGAAACTCAGAGAATATTTCAGGCTTTTTGAAGAATCTCATGGACTCTTTTTTTTTTTTTTTTTTTTTTAAACCAAAAATGCTTACAGCACCTGGTATTCCCAGGCGGTCTCCCATCCAAGTACTAACCAGGCCCGACCCTGCTTAGCTTCCGAGATCAGACGAGATCGGGCGTTCTCAACGTGGTATGGCCGTAAGCGAAATCTGCTGCCAAAAACGGGCTATTTAAAAGGTTAGAACATTAGTGAAGTAAACTAAAAAGCTTACAGCACCTGGTATTCCCAGGCGGTCTCCCATCCAAGTACTAACCAGGCCCGACCCTGCTTAGCTTCCGAGATCAGACGAGATCGGGCGTTCTCAACGTGGTATGGCCGTAAGCGAAATCTGCTGCCAAAAACGGGCTTTTTGAAGAAATTCATCGAATTTTTCAGGCCTTCTGAAGAAACTCTGCTCCCAAGACCGGGCATGTTGAAGAAACTCAGAGAATATTTCAGGCTTTTTGAAGAATCTCATGGACTCTTTTTTTTTTTTTTTTTTTTTAAACCAAAAATGCTTACAGCACCTGGTATTCCCAGGCGGTCTCCCATCCAAGTACTAACCAGGCCCGACCCTGCTTAGCTTTCGAGATCAGACGAGATCGGGCGTTCTCAACGTGGTATGGCCGTAAGCGAAATCTGCTGCCAAAAACGGGCTTTTTGAAGAAATTCATCGAATTTTTCAGGCCTTCTGAAGAAACTCTGCTCCCAAGACCGGGCATGTTGAAGAAACTCAGAGAATATTTCAGGCTTTTTGAAGAATCTCATGGACTCTTTTTTTTTTTTTTTTTTTTTTTTAAACCAAAAATGCTTACAGCACCTGGTATTCCCAGGCGGTCTCCCATCCAAGTACTAACCAGGCCCGACCCTGCTTAGCTTCCGAGATCAGACGAGATCGGGCGTTCTCAACGTGGTATGGCCGTAAGCGAAATCTGCTGCCAAAAACGGGCTTTTTGAAGAAATTCATCGAATTTTTCAGGCCTTCTGAAGAAACTCTGCTCCCAAGACCGGGCATGTTGAAGAAACTCAGAGAATATTTCAGGCTTTTTGAAGAATCTCATGGACTCTTTTTTTTTTTTTTTTTTTTTAAACCAAAAATGCTTACAGCACCTGGTATTCCCAGGCGGTCTCCCATCCAAGTACTAACCAGGCCCGACCCTGCTTAGCTTCCGAGATCAGACGAGATCGGGCGTTCTCAACGTGGTATGGCCGTAAGCGAAATCTGCTGCCAAAAACGGGCTATTTAAAAGGTTAGAACATTAGTGAAGTAAACTAAAAAGCTTACAGCACCTGGTATTCCCAGGCGGTCTCCCATCCAAGTACTAACCAGGCCCGACCCTGCTTAGCTTCCGAGATCAGACGAGATCGGGCGTTCTCAACGTGGTATGGCCGTAAGCGAAATTTGCTGCCAAAAACGGGCTTTTTGAAGAAATTCATCGAATTTTTCAGGCCTTCTGAAGAAACTCTGCTCCCAAGACCGGGCATGTTGAAGAAACTCAGAGAATATTTCAGGCTTTTTGAAGAATCTCATGGACTCTTTTTTTTTTTTTTTTTTTTTTAAACCAAAAATGCTTACAGCACCTGGTATTCCCAGGCGGTCTCCCATCCAAGTACTAACCAGGCCCGACCCTGCTTAGCTTCCGAGATCAGACGAGATCGGGCGTTCTCAACGTGGTATGGCCGTAAGCGAAATCTGCTGCCAAAAACGGGCTATTTAAAAGGTTAGAACATTAGTGAAGTAAACTAAAAAGCTTACAGCACCTGGTATTCCCAGGCGGTCTCCCATCCAAGTACTAACCAGGCCCGACCCTGCTTAGCTTCCGAGATCAGACGAGATCGGGCGTTCTCAACGTGGTATGGCCGTAAGCGAAATCTGCTGCCAAAAACGGGCTTTTTGAAGAAATTCATCGAATTTTTCAGGCCTTCTGAAGAAACTCTGCTCCCAAGACCGGGCATGTTGAAGAAACTCAGAGAATATTTCAGGCTTTTTGAAGAATCTCATGGACTCTTTTTTTTTTTTTTTTTTTTTTAAACCAAAAATGCTTACAGCACCTGGTATTCCCAGGCGGTCTCCCATCCAAGTACTAACCAGGCCCGACCCTGCTTAGCTTTCGAGATCAGACGAGATCGGGCGTTCTCAACGTGGTATGGCCGTAAGCGAAATCTGCTGCCAAAAACGGGCTTTTTGAAGAAATTCATCGAATTTTTCAGGCCTTCTGAAGAAACTCTGCTCCCAAGACCGGGCATGTTGAAGAAACTCAGAGAATATTTCAGGCTTTTTGAAGAATCTCATGGACTCTTTTTTTTTTTTTTTTTTTTTTTAAACCAAAAATGCTTACAGCACCTGGTATTCCCAGGCGGTCTCCCATCCAAGTACTAACCAGGCCCGACCCTGCTTAGCTTCCGAGATCAGACGAGATCGGGCGTTCTCAACGTGGTATGGCCGTAAGCGAAATCTGCTGCCAAAAACGGGCTTTTTGAAGAAATTCATCGAATTTTTCAGGCCTTCTGAAGAAACTCTGCTCCCAAGACCGGGCATGTTGAAGAAACTCAGAGAATATTTCAGGCTTTTTGAAGAATCTCATGGACTCTTTTTTTTTTTTTTTTTTTTTTAAACCAAAAATGCTTACAGCACCTGGTATTCCCAGGCGGTCTCCCATCCAAGTACTAACCAGGCCCGACCCTGCTTAGCTTCCGAGATCAGACGAGATCGGGCGTTCTCAACGTGGTATGGCCGTAAGCGAAATCTGCTGCCAAAAACGGGCTATTTAAAAGGTTAGAACATTAGTGAAGTAAACTAAAAAGCTTACAGCACCTGGTATTCCCAGGCGGTCTCCCATCCAAGTACTAACCAGGCCCGACCCTGCTTAGCTTCCGAGATCAGACGAGATCGGGCGTTCTCAACGTGGTATGGCCGTAAGCGAAATTTGCTGCCAAAAACGGGCTTTTTGAAGAAATTCATCGAATTTTTCAGGCCTTCTGAAGAAACTCTGCTCCCAAGACCGGGCATGTTGAAGAAACTCAGAGAATATTTCAGGCTTTTTGAAGAATCTCATGGACTCTTTTTTTTTTTTTTTTTTTTTTAAACCAAAAATGCTTACAGCACCTGGTATTCCCAGGCGGTCTCCCATCCAAGTACTAACCAGGCCCGACCCTGCTTAGCTTCCGAGATCAGACGAGATCGGGCGTTCTCAACGTGGTATGGCCGTAAGCGAAATCTGCTGCCAAAAACGGGCTATTTAAAAGGTTAGAACATTAGTGAAGTAAACTAAAAAGCTTACAGCACCTGGTATTCCCAGGCGGTCTCCCATCCAAGTACTAACCAGGCCCGACCCTGCTTAGCTTCCGAGATCAGACGAGATCGGGCGTTCTCAACGTGGTATGGCCGTAAGCGAAATCTGCTGCCAAAAACGGGCTTTTTGAAGAAATTCATCGAATTTTTCAGGCCTTCTGAAGAAACTCTGCTCCCAAGACCGGGCATGTTGAAGAAACTCAGAGAATATTTCAGGCTTTTTGAAGAATCTCATGGACTCTTTTTTTTTTTTTTTTTTTTTTAAACCAAAAATGCTTACAGCACCTGGTATTCCCAGGCGGTCTCCCATCCAAGTACTAACCAGGCCCGACCCTGCTTAGCTTTCGAGATCAGACGAGATCGGGCGTTCTCAACGTGGTATGGCCGTAAGCGAAATCTGCTGCCAAAAACGGGCTTTTTGAAGAAATTCATCGAATTTTTCAGGCCTTCTGAAGAAACTCTGCTCCCAAGACCGGGCATGTTGAAGAAACTCAGAGAATATTTCAGGCTTTTTGAAGAATCTCATGGACTCTTTTTTTTTTTTTTTTTTTTTTTAAACCAAAAATGCTTACAGCACCTGGTATTCCCAGGCGGTCTCCCATCCAAGTACTAACCAGGCCCGACCCTGCTTAGCTTCCGAGATCAGACGAGATCGGGCGTTCTCAACGTGGTATGGCCGTAAGCGAAATCTGCTGCCAAAAACGGGCTTTTTGAAGAAATTCATCGAATTTTTCAGGCCTTCTGAAGAAACTCTGCTCCCAAGACCGGGCATGTTGAAGAAACTCAGAGAATATTTCAGGCTTTTTGAAGAATCTCATGGACTCTTTTTTTTTTTTTTTAAACCAAAAATGCTTACAGCACCTGGTATTCCCAGGCGGTCTCCCATCCAAGTACTAACCAGGCCCGACCCTGCTTAGCTTCCGAGATCAGACGAGATCGGGCGTTCTCAACGTGGTATGGCCGTAAGCGAAATCTGCAGCCAAAAACGGGCTATTTAAAAGGTTAGAACATTAGTGAAGTAAACTAAAAAGCTTACAGCACCTGGTATTCCCAGGCGGTCTCCCATCCAAGTACTAACCAGGCCCGACCCTGCTTAGCTTCCGAGATCAGACGAGATCGGGCGTTCTCAACGTGGTATGGCCGTAAGCGAAATTTGCTGCCAAAAATGGGCTTTTTGAAGAAATTCATCGAATTTTTCAGGCCTTCTGAAGAAACTCTGCTCCCAAGACCGGGCATGTTGAAGAAACTCAGAGAATATTTCAGGCTTTTTGAAGAATCTCATGGACTCTTTTTTTTTTTTTTTTTTTTTTAAACCAAAAATGCTTACAGCACCTGGTATTCCCAGGCGGTCTCCCATCCAAGTACTAACCAGGCCCGACCCTGCTTAGCTTCCGAGATCAGACGAGATCGGGCGTTCTCAACGTGGTATGGCCGTAAGCGAAATCTGCTGCCAAAAACGGGCTATTTAAAAGGTTAGAACATTAGTGAAGTAAACTAAAAAGCTTACAGCACCTGGTATTCCCAGGCGGTCTCCCATCCAAGTACTAACCAGGCCCGACCCTGCTTAGCTTCCGAGATCAGACGAGATCGGGCGTTCTCAACGTGGTATGGCCGTAAGCGAAATCTGCTGCCAAAAACGGGCTTTTTGAAGAAATTCATCGAATTTTTCAGGCCTTCTGAAGAAACTCTGCTCCCAAGACCGGGCATGTTGAAGAAACTCAGAGAATATTTCAGGCTTTTTGAAGAATCTCATGGACTCTTTTTTTTTTTTTTTTTTTTTTAAACCAAAAATGCTTACAGCACCTGGTATTCCCAGGCGGTCTCCCATCCAAGTACTAACCAGGCCCGACCCTGCTTAGCTTTCGAGATCAGACGAGATCGGGCGTTCTCAACGTGGTATGGCCGTAAGCGAAATCTGCTGCCAAAAACGGGCTTTTTGAAGAAATTCATCGAATTTTTCAGGCCTTCTGAAGAAACTCTGCTCCCAAGACCGGGCATGTTGAAGAAACTCAGAGAATATTTCAGGCTTTTTGAAGAATCTCATGGACTCTTTTTTTTTTTTTTTTTTTTTTTAAACCAAAAATGCTTACAGCACCTGGTATTCCCAGGCGGTCTCCCATCCAAGTACTAACCAGGCCCGACCCTGCTTAGCTTCCGAGATCAGACGAGATCGGGCGTTCTCAACGTGGTATGGCCGTAAGCGAAATCTGCTGCCAAAAACGGGCTTTTTGAAGAAATTCATCGAATTTTTCAGGCCTTCTGAAGAAACTCTGCTCCCAAGACCGGGCATGTTGAAGAAACTCAGAGAATATTTCAGGCTTTTTGAAGAATCTCATGGACTCTTTTTTTTTTTTTTTTTTTTTTAAACCAAAAATGCTTACAGCACCTGGTATTCCCAGGCGGTCTCCCATCCAAGTACTAACCAGGCCCGACCCTGCTTAGCTTCCGAGATCAGACGAGATCGGGCGTTCTCAACGTGGTATGGCCGTAAGCGAAATCTGCTGCCAAAAACGGGCTATTTAAAAGGTTAGAACATTAGTGAAGTAAACTAAAAAGCTTACAGCACCTGGTATTCCCAGGCGGTCTCCCATCCAAGTACTAACCAGGCCCGACCCTGCTTAGCTTCCGAGATCAGACGAGATCGGGCGTTCTCAACGTGGTATGGCCGTAAGCGAAATCTGCTGCCAAAAACGGGCTTTTTGAAGAAATTCATCGAATTTTTCAGGCCTTCTGAAGAAACTCTGCTCCCAAGACCGGGCATGTTGAAGAAACTCAGAGAATATTTCAGGCTTTTTGAAGAATCTCATGGACTCTTTTTTTTTTTTTTTTTTTTTAAACCAAAAATGCTTACAGCACCTGGTATTCCCAGGCGGTCTCCCATCCAAGTACTAACCAGGCCCGACCCTGCTTAGCTTTCGAGATCAGACGAGATCGGGCGTTCTCAACGTGGTATGGCCGTAAGCGAAATCTGCTGCCAAAAACGGGCTTTTTGAAGAAATTCATCGAATTTTTCAGGCCTTCTGAAGAAACTCTGCTCCCAAGACCGGGCATGTTGAAGAAACTCAGAGAATATTTCAGGCTTTTTGAAGAATCTCATGGACTCTTTTTTTTTTTTTTTTTTTTTTTAAACCAAAAATGCTTACAGCACCTGGTATTCCCAGGCGGTCTCCCATCCAAGTACTAACCAGGCCCGACCCTGCTTAGCTTCCGAGATCAGACGAGATCGGGCGTTCTCAACGTGGTATGGCCGTAAGCGAAATCTGCTGCCAAAAACGGGCTTTTTGAAGAAATTCATCGAATTTTTCAGGCCTTCTGAAGAAACTCTGCTCCCAAGACCGGGCATGTTGAAGAAACTCAGAGAATATTTCAGGCTTTTTGAAGAATCTCATGGACTCTTTTTTTTTTTTTTTTTTTTTTAAACCAAAAATGCTTACAGCACCTGGTATTCCCAGGCGGTCTCCCATCCAAGTACTAACCAGGCCCGACCCTGCTTAGCTTCCGAGATCAGACGAGATCGGGCGTTCTCAACGTGGTATGGCCGTAAGCGAAATCTGCTGCCAAAAACGGGCTATTTAAAAGGTTAGAACATTAGTGAAGTAAACTAAAAAGCTTACAGCACCTGGTATTCCCAGGCGGTCTCCCATCCAAGTACTAACCAGGCCCGACCCTGCTTAGCTTCCGAGATCAGACGAGATCGGGCGTTCTCAACGTGGTATGGCCGTAAGCGAAATTTGCTGCCAAAAACGGGCTTTTTGAAGAAATTCATCGAATTTTTCAGGCCTTCTGAAGAAACTCTGCTCCCAAGACCGGGCATGTTGAAGAAACTCAGAGAATATTTCAGGCTTTTTGAAGAATCTCATGGACTCTTTTTTTTTTTTTTTTTTTAAACCAAAAATGCTTACAGCACCTGGTATTCCCAGGCGGTCTCCCATCCAAGTACTAACCAGGCCCGACCCTGCTTAGCTTCCGAGATCAGACGAGATCGGGCGTTCTCAACGTGGTATGGCCGTAAGCGAAATCTGCTGCCAAAAACGGGCTATTTAAAAGGTTAGAACATTAGTGAAGTAAACTAAAAAGCTTACAGCACCTGGTATTCCCAGGCGGTCTCCCATCCAAGTACTAACCAGGCCCGACCCTGCTTAGCTTCCGAGATCAGACGAGATCGGGCGTTCTCAACGTGGTATGGCCGTAAGCGAAATCTGCTGCCAAAAACGGGCTTTTTGAAGAAATTCATCGAATTTTTCAGGCCTTCTGAAGAAACTCTGCTCCCAAGACCGGGCATGTTGAAGAAACTCAGAGAATATTTCAGGCTTTTTGAAGAATCTCATGGACTCTTTTTTTTTTTTTTTTTTTTTTAAACCAAAAATGCTTACAGCACCTGGTATTCCCAGGCGGTCTCCCATCCAAGTACTAACCAGGCCCGACCCTGCTTAGCTTTCGAGATCAGACGAGATCGGGCGTTCTCAACGTGGTATGGCCGTAAGCGAAATCTGCTGCCAAAAACGGGCTTTTTGAAGAAATTCATCGAATTTTTCAGGCCTTCTGAAGAAACTCTGCTCCCAAGACCGGGCATGTTGAAGAAACTCAGAGAATATTTCAGGCTTTTTGAAGAATCTCATGGACTCTTTTTTTTTTTTTTTTTTTTTTAAACCAAAAATGCTTACAGCACCTGGTATTCCCAGGCGGTCTCCCATCCAAGTACTAACCAGGCCCGACCCTGCTTAGCTTCCGAGATCAGACGAGATCGGGCGTTCTCAACGTGGTATGGCCGTAAGCGAAATCTGCTGCCAAAAACGGGCTTTTTGAAGAAATTCATCGAATTTTTCAGGCCTTCTGAAGAAACTCTGCTCCCAAGACCGGGCATGTTGAAGAAACTCAGAGAATATTTCAGGCTTTTTGAAGAATCTCATGGACTCTTTTTTTTTTTTTTTTTTTTTTTAAACCAAAAATGCTTACAGCACCTGGTATTCCCAGGCGGTCTCCCATCCAAGTACTAACCAGGCCCGACCCTGCTTAGCTTCCGAGATCAGACGAGATCGGGCGTTCTCAACGTGGTATGGCCGTAAGCGAAATCTGCTGCCAAAAACGGGCTTTTTGAAGAAATTCATCGAATTTTTCAGGCCTTCTGAAGAAACTCTGCTCCCAAGACCGGGCATGTTGAAGAAACTCAGAGAATATTTCAGGCTTTTTGAAGAATCTCATGGACTCTTTTTTTTTTTTTTTAAACCAAAAATGCTTACAGCACCTGGTATTCCCAGGCGGTCTCCCATCCAAGTACTAACCAGGCCCGACCCTGCTTAGCTTCCGAGATCAGACGAGATCGGGCGTTCTCAACGTGGTATGGCCGTAAGCGAAATCTGCTGCCAAAAACGGGCTATTTAAAAGGTTAGAACATTAGTGAAGTAAACTAAAAAGCTTACAGCACCTGGTATTCCCAGGCGGTCTCCCATCCAAGTACTAACCAGGCCCGACCCTGCTTAGCTTCCGAGATCAGACGAGATCGGGCGTTCTCAACGTGGTATGGCCGTAAGCGAAATCTGCTGCCAAAAACGGGCTTTTTGAAGAAATTCATCGAATTTTTCAGGCCTTCTGAAGAAACTCTGCTCCCAAGACCGGGCATGTTGAAGAAACTCAGAGAATATTTCAGGCTTTTTGAAGAATCTCATGGACTCTTTTTTTTTTTTTTTTTTTTTTAAACCAAAAATGCTTACAGCACCTGGTATTCCCAGGCGGTCTCCCATCCAAGTACTAACCAGGCCCGACCCTGCTTAGCTTTCGAGATCAGACGAGATCGGGCGTTCTCAACGTGGTATGGCCGTAAGCGAAATCTGCTGCCAAAAACGGGCTTTTTGAAGAAATTCATCGAATTTTTCAGGCCTTCTGAAGAAACTCTGCTCCCAAGACCGGGCATGTTGAAGAAACTCAGAGAATATTTCAGGCTTTTTGAAGAATCTCATGGACTCTTTTTTTTTTTTTTTTTTTTTTAAACCAAAAATGCTTACAGCACCTGGTATTCCCAGGCGGTCTCCCATCCAAGTACTAACCAGGCCCGACCCTGCTTAGCTTCCGAGATCAGACGAGATCGGGCGTTCTCAACGTGGTATGGCCGTAAGCGAAATCTGCTGCCAAAAACGGGCTTTTTGAAGAAATTCATCGAATTTTTCAGGCCTTCTGAAGAAACTCTGCTCCCAAGACCGGGCATGTTGAAGAAACTCAGAGAATATTTCAGGCTTTTTGAAGAATCTCATGGACTCTTTTTTTTTTTTTTTTTTTTTAAACCAAAAATGCTTACAGCACCTGGTATTCCCAGGCGGTCTCCCATCCAAGTACTAACCAGGCCCGACCCTGCTTAGCTTTCGAGATCAGACGAGATCGGGCGTTCTCAACGTGGTATGGCCGTAAGCGAAATCTGCTGCCAAAAACGGGCTTTTTGAAGAAATTCATCGAATTTTTCAGGCCTTCTGAAGAAACTCTGCTCCCAAGACCGGGCATGTTGAAGAAACTCAGAGAATATTTCAGGCTTTTTGAAGAATCTCATGGACTCTTTTTTTTTTTTTTTTTTTTTTTTAAACCAAAAATGCTTACAGCACCTGGTATTCCCAGGCGGTCTCCCATCCAAGTACTAACCAGGCCCGACCCTGCTTAGCTTCCGAGATCAGACGAGATCGGGCGTTCTCAACGTGGTATGGCCGTAAGCGAAATCTGCTGCCAAAAACGGGCTTTTTGAAGAAATTCATCGAATTTTTCAGGCCTTCTGAAGAAACTCTGCTCCCAAGACCGGGCATGTTGAAGAAACTCAGAGAATATTTCAGGCTTTTTGAAGAATCTCATGGACTCTTTTTTTTTTTTTTTTTTTTTTAAACCAAAAATGCTTACAGCACCTGGTATTCCCAGGCGGTCTCCCATCCAAGTACTAACCAGGCCCGACCCTGCTTAGCTTCCGAGATCAGACGAGATCGGGCGTTCTCAACGTGGTATGGCCGTAAGCGAAATCTGCTGCCAAAAACGGGCTATTTAAAAGGTTAGAACATTAGTGAAGTAAACTAAAAAGCTTACAGCACCTGGTATTCCCAGGCGGTCTCCCATCCAAGTACTAACCAGGCCCGACCCTGCTTAGCTTCCGAGATCAGACGAGATCGGGCGTTCTCAACGTGGTATGGCCGTAAGCGAAATTTGCTGCCAAAAACGGGCTTTTTGAAGAAATTCATCGAATTTTTCAGGCCTTCTGAAGAAACTCTGCTCCCAAGACCGGGCATGTTGAAGAAACTCAGAGAATATTTCAGGCTTTTTGAAGAATCTCATGGACTCTTTTTTTTTTTTTTTTTTTTTAAACCAAAAATGCTTACAGCACCTGGTATTCCCAGGCGGTCTCCCATCCAAGTACTAACCAGGCCCGACCCTGCTTAGCTTCCGAGATCAGACGAGATCGGGCGTTCTCAACGTGGTATGGCCGTAAGCGAAATCTGCTGCCAAAAACGGGCTATTTAAAAGGTTAGAACATTAGTGAAGTAAACTAAAAAGCTTACAGCACCTGGTATTCCCAGGCGGTCTCCCATCCAAGTACTAACCAGGCCCGACCCTGCTTAGCTTCCGAGATCAGACGAGATCGGGCGTTCTCAACGTGGTATGGCCGTAAGCGAAATCTGCTGCCAAAAACGGGCTTTTTGAAGAAATTCATCGAATTTTTCAGGCCTTCTGAAGAAACTCTGCTCCCAAGACCGGGCATGTTGAAGAAACTCAGAGAATATTTCAGGCTTTTTGAAGAATCTCATGGACTCTTTTTTTTTTTTTTTTTTTTAAACCAAAAATGCTTACAGCACCTGGTATTCCCAGGCGGTCTCCCATCCAAGTACTAACCAGGCCCGACCCTGCTTAGCTTTCGAGATCAGACGAGATCGGGCGTTCTCAACGTGGTATGGCCGTAAGCGAAATCTGCTGCCAAAAACGGGCTTTTTGAAGAAATTCATCGAATTTTTCAGGCCTTCTGAAGAAACTCTGCTCCCAAGACCGGGCATGTTGAAGAAACTCAGAGAATATTTCAGGCTTTTTGAAGAATCTCATGGACTCTTTTTTTTTTTTTTTTTTTTTTTAAACCAAAAATGCTTACAGCACCTGGTATTCCCAGGCGGTCTCCCATCCAAGTACTAACCAGGCCCGACCCTGCTTAGCTTCCGAGATCAGACGAGATCGGGCGTTCTCAACGTGGTATGGCCGTAAGCGAAATCTGCTGCCAAAAACGGGCTTTTTGAAGAAATTCATCGAATTTTTCAGGCCTTCTGAAGAAACTCTGCTCCCAAGACCGGGCATGTTGAAGAAACTCAGAGAATATTTCAGGCTTTTTGAAGAATCTCATGGACTCTTTTTTTTTTTTTTTTTTTTTTAAACCAAAAATGCTTACAGCACCTGGTATTCCCAGGCGGTCTCCCATCCAAGTACTAACCAGGCCCGACCCTGCTTAGCTTCCGAGATCAGACGAGATCGGGCGTTCTCAACGTGGTATGGCCGTAAGCGAAATCTGCTGCCAAAAACGGGCTATTTAAAAGGTTAGAACATTAGTGAAGTAAACTAAAAAGCTTACAGCACCTGGTATTCCCAGGCGGTCTCCCATCCAAGTACTAACCAGGCCCGACCCTGCTTAGCTTCCGAGATCAGACGAGATCGGGCGTTCTCAACGTGGTATGGCCGTAAGCGAAATTTGCTGCCAAAAACGGGCTTTTTGAAGAAATTCATCGAATTTTTCAGGCCTTCTGAAGAAACTCTGCTCCCAAGACCGGGCATGTTGAAGAAACTCAGAGAATATTTCAGGCTTTTTGAAGAATCTCATGGACTCTTTTTTTTTTTTTTTTTTTTAAACCAAAAATGCTTACAGCACCTGGTATTCCCAGGCGGTCTCCCATCCAAGTACTAACCAGGCCCGACCCTGCTTAGCTTCCGAGATCAGACGAGATCGGGCGTTCTCAACGTGGTATGGCCGTAAGCGAAATCTGCTGCCAAAAACGGGCTATTTAAAAGGTTAGAACATTAGTGAAGTAAACTAAAAAGCTTACAGCACCTGGTATTCCCAGGCGGTCTCCCATCCAAGTACTAACCAGGCCCGACCCTGCTTAGCTTCCGAGATCAGACGAGATCGGGCGTTCTCAACGTGGTATGGCCGTAAGCGAAATCTGCTGCCAAAAACGGGCTTTTTGAAGAAATTCATCGAATTTTTCAGGCCTTCTGAAGAAACTCTGCTCCCAAGACCGGGCATGTTGAAGAAACTCAGAGAATATTTCAGGCTTTTTGAAGAATCTCATGGACTCTTTTTTTTTTTTTTTTTTTTTTAAACCAAAAATGCTTACAGCACCTGGTATTCCCAGGCGGTCTCCCATCCAAGTACTAACCAGGCCCGACCCTGCTTAGCTTTCGAGATCAGACGAGATCGGGCGTTCTCAACGTGGTATGGCCGTAAGCGAAATCTGCTGCCAAAAACGGGCTTTTTGAAGAAATTCATCGAATTTTTCAGGCCTTCTGAAGAAACTCTGCTCCCAAGACCGGGCATGTTGAAGAAACTCAGAGAATATTTCAGGCTTTTTGAAGAATCTCATGGACTCTTTTTTTTTTTTTTTTTTTTTTAAACCAAAAATGCTTACAGCACCTGGTATTCCCAGGCGGTCTCCCATCCAAGTACTAACCAGGCCCGACCCTGCTTAGCTTCCGAGATCAGACGAGATCGGGCGTTCTCAACGTGGTATGGCCGTAAGCGAAATCTGCTGCCAAAAACGGGCTTTTTGAAGAAATTCATCGAATTTTTCAGGCCTTCTGAAGAAACTCTGCTCCCAAGACCGGGCATGTTGAAGAAACTCAGAGAATATTTCAGGCTTTTTGAAGAATCTCATGGACTCTTTTTTTTTTTTTTTTTTTTTTTAAACCAAAAATGCTTACAGCACCTGGTATTCCCAGGCGGTCTCCCATCCAAGTACTAACCAGGCCCGACCCTGCTTAGCTTCCGAGATCAGACGAGATCGGGCGTTCTCAACGTGGTATGGCCGTAAGCGAAATCTGCTGCCAAAAACGGGCTTTTTGAAGAAATTCATCGAATTTTTCAGGCCTTCTGAAGAAACTCTGCTCCCAAGACCGGGCATGTTGAAGAAACTCAGAGAATATTTCAGGCTTTTTGAAGAATCTCATGGACTCTTTTTTTTTTTTTTTAAACCAAAAATGCTTACAGCACCTGGTATTCCCAGGCGGTCTCCCATCCAAGTACTAACCAGGCCCGACCCTGCTTAGCTTCCGAGATCAGACGAGATCGGGCGTTCTCAACGTGGTATGGCCGTAAGCGAAATCTGCTGCCAAAAACGGGCTATTTAAAAGGTTAGAACATTAGTGAAGTAAACTAAAAAGCTTACAGCACCTGGTATTCCCAGGCGGTCTCCCATCCAAGTACTAACCAGGCCCGACCCTGCTTAGCTTCCGAGATCAGACGAGATCGGGCGTTCTCAACGTGGTATGGCCGTAAGCGAAATTTGCTGCCAAAAATGGGCTTTTTGAAGAAATTCATCGAATTTTTCAGGCCTTCTGAAGAAACTCTGCTCCCAAGACCGGGCATGTTGAAGAAACTCAGAGAATATTTCAGGCTTTTTGAAGAATCTCATGGACTCTTTTTTTTTTTTTTTTTTTTTTAAACCAAAAATGCTTACAGCACCTGGTATTCCCAGGCGGTCTCCCATCCAAGTACTAACCAGGCCCGACCCTGCTTAGCTTTCGAGATCAGACGAGATCGGGCGTTCTCAACGTGGTATGGCCGTAAGCGAAATCTGCTGCCAAAAACGGGCTTTTTGAAGAAATTCATCGAATTTTTCAGGCCTTCTGAAGAAACTCTGCTCCCAAGACCGGGCATGTTGAAGAAACTCAGAGAATATTTCAGGCTTTTTGAAGAATCTCATGGACTCTTTTTTTTTTTTTTTTTTTTTTAAACCAAAAATGCTTACAGCACCTGGTATTCCCAGGCGGTCTCCCATCCAAGTACTAACCAGGCCCGACCCTGCTTAGCTTCCGAGATCAGACGAGATCGGGCGTTCTCAACGTGGTATGGCCGTAAGCGAAATCTGCTGCCAAAAACGGGCTATTTAAAAGGTTAGAACATTAGTGAAGTAAACTAAAAAGCTTACAGCACCTGGTATTCCCAGGCGGTCTCCCATCCAAGTACTAACCAGGCCCGACCCTGCTTAGCTTCCGAGATCAGACGAGATCGGGCGTTCTCAACGTGGTATGGCCGTAAGCGAAATCTGCTGCCAAAAACGGGCTTTTTGAAGAAATTCATCGAATTTTTCAGGCCTTCTGAAGAAACTCTGCTCCCAAGACCGGGCATGTTGAAGAAACTCAGAGAATATTTCAGGCTTTTTGAAGAATCTCATGGACTCTTTTTTTTTTTTTTTTTTTTTAAACCAAAAATGCTTACAGCACCTGGTATTCCCAGGCGGTCTCCCATCCAAGTACTAACCAGGCCCGACCCTGCTTAGCTTTCGAGATCAGACGAGATCGGGCGTTCTCAACGTGGTATGGCCGTAAGCGAAATCTGCTGCCAAAAACGGGCTTTTTGAAGAAATTCATCGAATTTTTCAGGCCTTCTGAAGAAACTCTGCTCCCAAGACCGGGCATGTTGAAGAAACTCAGAGAATATTTCAGGCTTTTTGAAGAATCTCATGGACTCTTTTTTTTTTTTTTTTTTTTTTTTAAACCAAAAATGCTTACAGCACCTGGTATTCCCAGGCGGTCTCCCATCCAAGTACTAACCAGGCCCGACCCTGCTTAGCTTCCGAGATCAGACGAGATCGGGCGTTCTCAACGTGGTATGGCCGTAAGCGAAATCTGCTGCCAAAAACGGGCTTTTTGAAGAAATTCATCGAATTTTTCAGGCCTTCTGAAGAAACTCTGCTCCCAAGACCGGGCATGTTGAAGAAACTCAGAGAATATTTCAGGCTTTTTGAAGAATCTCATGGACTCTTTTTTTTTTTTTTTTTTTTTTAAACCAAAAATGCTTACAGCACCTGGTATTCCCAGGCGGTCTCCCATCCAAGTACTAACCAGGCCCGACCCTGCTTAGCTTCCGAGATCAGACGAGATCGGGCGTTCTCAACGTGGTATGGCCGTAAGCGAAATCTGCTGCCAAAAACGGGCTATTTAAAAGGTTAGAACATTAGTGAAGTAAACTAAAAAGCTTACAGCACCTGGTATTCCCAGGCGGTCTCCCATCCAAGTACTAACCAGGCCCGACCCTGCTTAGCTTCCGAGATCAGACGAGATCGGGCGTTCTCAACGTGGTATGGCCGTAAGCGAAATTTGCTGCCAAAAACGGGCTTTTTGAAGAAATTCATCGAATTTTTCAGGCCTTCTGAAGAAACTCTGCTCCCAAGACCGGGCATGTTGAAGAAACTCAGAGAATATTTCAGGCTTTTTGAAGAATCTCATGGACTCTTTTTTTTTTTTTTTTTTTTTTAAACCAAAAATGCTTACAGCACCTGGTATTCCCAGGCGGTCTCCCATCCAAGTACTAACCAGGCCCGACCCTGCTTAGCTTCCGAGATCAGACGAGATCGGGCGTTCTCAACGTGGTATGGCCGTAAGCGAAATCTGCTGCCAAAAACGGGCTATTTAAAAGGTTAGAACATTAGTGAAGTAAACTAAAAAGCTTACAGCACCTGGTATTCCCAGGCGGTCTCCCATCCAAGTACTAACCAGGCCCGACCCTGCTTAGCTTCCGAGATCAGACGAGATCGGGCGTTCTCAACGTGGTATGGCCGTAAGCGAAATCTGCTGCCAAAAACGGGCTTTTTGAAGAAATTCATCGAATTTTTCAGGCCTTCTGAAGAAACTCTGCTCCCAAGACCGGGCATGTTGAAGAAACTCAGAGAATATTTCAGGCTTTTTGAAGAATCTCATGGACTCTTTTTTTTTTTTTTTTTTTTTTAAACCAAAAATGCTTACAGCACCTGGTATTCCCAGGCGGTCTCCCATCCAAGTACTAACCAGGCCCGACCCTGCTTAGCTTTCGAGATCAGACGAGATCGGGCGTTCTCAACGTGGTATGGCCGTAAGCGAAATCTGCTGCCAAAAACGGGCTTTTTGAAGAAATTCATCGAATTTTTCAGGCCTTCTGAAGAAACTCTGCTCCCAAGACCGGGCATGTTGAAGAAACTCAGAGAATATTTCAGGCTTTTTGAAGAATCTCATGGACTCTTTTTTTTTTTTTTTTTTTTTTTAAACCAAAAATGCTTACAGCACCTGGTATTCCCAGGCGGTCTCCCATCCAAGTACTAACCAGGCCCGACCCTGCTTAGCTTCCGAGATCAGACGAGATCGGGCGTTCTCAACGTGGTATGGCCGTAAGCGAAATCTGCTGCCAAAAACGGGCTTTTTGAAGAAATTCATCGAATTTTTCAGGCCTTCTGAAGAAACTCTGCTCCCAAGACCGGGCATGTTGAAGAAACTCAGAGAATATTTCAGGCTTTTTGAAGAATCTCATGGACTCTTTTTTTTTTTTTTTTTTTTTTAAACCAAAAATGCTTACAGCACCTGGTATTCCCAGGCGGTCTCCCATCCAAGTACTAACCAGGCCCGACCCTGCTTAGCTTCCGAGATCAGACGAGATCGGGCGTTCTCAACGTGGTATGGCCGTAAGCGAAATCTGCTGCCAAAAACGGGCTATTTAAAAGGTTAGAACATTAGTGAAGTAAACTAAAAAGCTTACAGCACCTGGTATTCCCAGGCGGTCTCCCATCCAAGTACTAACCAGGCCCGACCCTGCTTAGCTTCCGAGATCAGACGAGATCGGGCGTTCTCAACGTGGTATGGCCGTAAGCGAAATTTGCTGCCAAAAACGGGCTTTTTGAAGAAATTCATCGAATTTTTCAGGCCTTCTGAAGAAACTCTGCTCCCAAGACCGGGCATGTTGAAGAAACTCAGAGAATATTTCAGGCTTTTTGAAGAATCTCATGGACTCTTTTTTTTTTTTTTTTTTTTTTAAACCAAAAATGCTTACAGCACCTGGTATTCCCAGGCGGTCTCCCATCCAAGTACTAACCAGGCCCGACCCTGCTTAGCTTCCGAGATCAGACGAGATCGGGCGTTCTCAACGTGGTATGGCCGTAAGCGAAATCTGCTGCCAAAAACGGGCTATTTAAAAGGTTAGAACATTAGTGAAGTAAACTAAAAAGCTTACAGCACCTGGTATTCCCAGGCGGTCTCCCATCCAAGTACTAACCAGGCCCGACCCTGCTTAGCTTCCGAGATCAGACGAGATCGGGCGTTCTCAACGTGGTATGGCCGTAAGCGAAATCTGCTGCCAAAAACGGGCTTTTTGAAGAAATTCATCGAATTTTTCAGGCCTTCTGAAGAAACTCTGCTCCCAAGACCGGGCATGTTGAAGAAACTCAGAGAATATTTCAGGCTTTTTGAAGAATCTCATGGACTCTTTTTTTTTTTTTTTTTTTTTTAAACCAAAAATGCTTACAGCACCTGGTATTCCCAGGCGGTCTCCCATCCAAGTACTAACCAGGCCCGACCCTGCTTAGCTTTCGAGATCAGACGAGATCGGGCGTTCTCAACGTGGTATGGCCGTAAGCGAAATCTGCTGCCAAAAACGGGCTTTTTGAAGAAATTCATCGAATTTTTCAGGCCTTCTGAAGAAACTCTGCTCCCAAGACCGGGCATGTTGAAGAAACTCAGAGAATATTTCAGGCTTTTTGAAGAATCTCATGGACTCTTTTTTTTTTTTTTTTTTTTTTTAAACCAAAAATGCTTACAGCACCTGGTATTCCCAGGCGGTCTCCCATCCAAGTACTAACCAGGCCCGACCCTGCTTAGCTTCCGAGATCAGACGAGATCGGGCGTTCTCAACGTGGTATGGCCGTAAGCGAAATCTGCTGCCAAAAACGGGCTTTTTGAAGAAATTCATCGAATTTTTCAGGCCTTCTGAAGAAACTCTGCTCCCAAGACCGGGCATGTTGAAGAAACTCAGAGAATATTTCAGGCTTTTTGAAGAATCTCATGGACTCTTTTTTTTTTTTTTTAAACCAAAAATGCTTACAGCACCTGGTATTCCCAGGCGGTCTCCCATCCAAGTACTAACCAGGCCCGACCCTGCTTAGCTTCCGAGATCAGACGAGATCGGGCGTTCTCAACGTGGTATGGCCGTAAGCGAAATCTGCAGCCAAAAACGGGCTATTTAAAAGGTTAGAACATTAGTGAAGTAAACTAAAAAGCTTACAGCACCTGGTATTCCCAGGCGGTCTCCCATCCAAGTACTAACCAGGCCCGACCCTGCTTAGCTTCCGAGATCAGACGAGATCGGGCGTTCTCAACGTGGTATGGCCGTAAGCGAAATTTGCTGCCAAAAATGGGCTTTTTGAAGAAATTCATCGAATTTTTCAGGCCTTCTGAAGAAACTCTGCTCCCAAGACCGGGCATGTTGAAGAAACTCAGAGAATATTTCAGGCTTTTTGAAGAATCTCATGGACTCTTTTTTTTTTTTTTTTTTTTTAAACCAAAAATGCTTACAGCACCTGGTATTCCCAGGCGGTCTCCCATCCAAGTACTAACCAGGCCCGACCCTGCTTAGCTTCCGAGATCAGACGAGATCGGGCGTTCTCAACGTGGTATGGCCGTAAGCGAAATCTGCTGCCAAAAACGGGCTATTTAAAAGGTTAGAACATTAGTGAAGTAAACTAAAAAGCTTACAGCACCTGGTATTCCCAGGCGGTCTCCCATCCAAGTACTAACCAGGCCCGACCCTGCTTAGCTTCCGAGATCAGACGAGATCGGGCGTTCTCAACGTGGTATGGCCGTAAGCGAAATCTGCTGCCAAAAACGGGCTTTTTGAAGAAATTCATCGAATTTTTCAGGCCTTCTGAAGAAACTCTGCTCCCAAGACCGGGCATGTTGAAGAAACTCAGAGAATATTTCAGGCTTTTTGAAGAATCTCATGGACTCTTTTTTTTTTTTTTTTTTTTTTAAACCAAAAATGCTTACAGCACCTGGTATTCCCAGGCGGTCTCCCATCCAAGTACTAACCAGGCCCGACCCTGCTTAGCTTTCGAGATCAGACGAGATCGGGCGTTCTCAACGTGGTATGGCCGTAAGCGAAATCTGCTGCCAAAAACGGGCTTTTTGAAGAAATTCATCGAATTTTTCAGGCCTTCTGAAGAAACTCTGCTCCCAAGACCGGGCATGTTGAAGAAACTCAGAGAATATTTCAGGCTTTTTGAAGAATCTCATGGACTCTTTTTTTTTTTTTTTTTTTTTTTAAACCAAAAATGCTTACAGCACCTGGTATTCCCAGGCGGTCTCCCATCCAAGTACTAACCAGGCCCGACCCTGCTTAGCTTCCGAGATCAGACGAGATCGGGCGTTCTCAACGTGGTATGGCCGTAAGCGAAATCTGCTGCCAAAAACGGGCTTTTTGAAGAAATTCATCGAATTTTTCAGGCCTTCTGAAGAAACTCTGCTCCCAAGACCGGGCATGTTGAAGAAACTCAGAGAATATTTCAGGCTTTTTGAAGAATCTCATGGACTCTTTTTTTTTTTTTTTTTTTTTTAAACCAAAAATGCTTACAGCACCTGGTATTCCCAGGCGGTCTCCCATCCAAGTACTAACCAGGCCCGACCCTGCTTAGCTTCCGAGATCAGACGAGATCGGGCGTTCTCAACGTGGTATGGCCGTAAGCGAAATCTGCTGCCAAAAACGGGCTATTTAAAAGGTTAGAACATTAGTGAAGTAAACTAAAAAGCTTACAGCACCTGGTATTCCCAGGCGGTCTCCCATCCAAGTACTAACCAGGCCCGACCCTGCTTAGCTTCCGAGATCAGACGAGATCGGGCGTTCTCAACGTGGTATGGCCGTAAGCGAAATCTGCTGCCAAAAACGGGCTTTTTGAAGAAATTCATCGAATTTTTCAGGCCTTCTGAAGAAACTCTGCTCCCAAGACCGGGCATGTTGAAGAAACTCAGAGAATATTTCAGGCTTTTGAAGAATCTCATGGACTCTTTTTTTTTTTTTTTTTTTTTAAACCAAAAATGCTTACAGCACCTGGTATTCCCAGGCGGTCTCCCATCCAAGTACTAACCAGGCCCGACCCTGCTTAGCTTTCGAGATCAGACGAGATCGGGCGTTCTCAACGTGGTATGGCCGTAAGCGAAATCTGCTGCCAAAAACGGGCTTTTTGAAGAAATTCATCGAATTTTTCAGGCCTTCTGAAGAAACTCTGCTCCCAAGACCGGGCATGTTGAAGAAACTCAGAGAATATTTCAGGCTTTTTGAAGAATCTCATGGACTCTTTTTTTTTTTTTTTTTTTTTTTAAACCAAAAATGCTTACAGCACCTGGTATTCCCAGGCGGTCTCCCATCCAAGTACTAACCAGGCCCGACCCTGCTTAGCTTCCGAGATCAGACGAGATCGGGCGTTCTCAACGTGGTATGGCCGTAAGCGAAATCTGCTGCCAAAAACGGGCTTTTTGAAGAAATTCATCGAATTTTTCAGGCCTTCTGAAGAAACTCTGCTCCCAAGACCGGGCATGTTGAAGAAACTCAGAGAATATTTCAGGCTTTTTGAAGAATCTCATGGACTCTTTTTTTTTTTTTTTTTTTTTTAAACCAAAAATGCTTACAGCACCTGGTATTCCCAGGCGGTCTCCCATCCAAGTACTAACCAGGCCCGACCCTGCTTAGCTTCCGAGATCAGACGAGATCGGGCGTTCTCAACGTGGTATGGCCGTAAGCGAAATCTGCTGCCAAAAACGGGCTATTTAAAAGGTTAGAACATTAGTGAAGTAAACTAAAAAGCTTACAGCACCTGGTATTCCCAGGCGGTCTCCCATCCAAGTACTAACCAGGCCCGACCCTGCTTAGCTTCCGAGATCAGACGAGATCGGGCGTTCTCAACGTGGTATGGCCGTAAGCGAAATTTGCTGCCAAAAACGGGCTTTTTGAAGAAATTCATCGAATTTTTCAGGCCTTCTGAAGAAACTCTGCTCCCAAGACCGGGCATGTTGAAGAAACTCAGAGAATATTTCAGGCTTTTTGAAGAATCTCATGGACTCTTTTTTTTTTTTTTTTTTTAAACCAAAAATGCTTACAGCACCTGGTATTCCCAGGCGGTCTCCCATCCAAGTACTAACCAGGCCCGACCCTGCTTAGCTTCCGAGATCAGACGAGATCGGGCGTTCTCAACGTGGTATGGCCGTAAGCGAAATCTGCTGCCAAAAACGGGCTATTTAAAAGGTTAGAACATTAGTGAAGTAAACTAAAAAGCTTACAGCACCTGGTATTCCCAGGCGGTCTCCCATCCAAGTACTAACCAGGCCCGACCCTGCTTAGCTTCCGAGATCAGACGAGATCGGGCGTTCTCAACGTGGTATGGCCGTAAGCGAAATCTGCTGCCAAAAACGGGCTTTTTGAAGAAATTCATCGAATTTTTCAGGCCTTCTGAAGAAACTCTGCTCCCAAGACCGGGCATGTTGAAGAAACTCAGAGAATATTTCAGGCTTTTTGAAGAATCTCATGGACTCTTTTTTTTTTTTTTTTTTTTTTAAACCAAAAATGCTTACAGCACCTGGTATTCCCAGGCGGTCTCCCATCCAAGTACTAACCAGGCCCGACCCTGCTTAGCTTTCGAGATCAGACGAGATCGGGCGTTCTCAACGTGGTATGGCCGTAAGCGAAATCTGCTGCCAAAAACGGGCTTTTTGAAGAAATTCATCGAATTTTTCAGGCCTTCTGAAGAAACTCTGCTCCCAAGACCGGGCATGTTGAAGAAACTCAGAGAATATTTCAGGCTTTTTGAAGAATCTCATGGACTCTTTTTTTTTTTTTTTTTTTTTTAAACCAAAAATGCTTACAGCACCTGGTATTCCCAGGCGGTCTCCCATCCAAGTACTAACCAGGCCCGACCCTGCTTAGCTTCCGAGATCAGACGAGATCGGGCGTTCTCAACGTGGTATGGCCGTAAGCGAAATCTGCTGCCAAAAACGGGCTTTTTGAAGAAATTCATCGAATTTTTCAGGCCTTCTGAAGAAACTCTGCTCCCAAGACCGGGCATGTTGAAGAAACTCAGAGAATATTTCAGGCTTTTTGAAGAATCTCATGGACTCTTTTTTTTTTTTTTTTTTTTTTTAAACCAAAAATGCTTACAGCACCTGGTATTCCCAGGCGGTCTCCCATCCAAGTACTAACCAGGCCCGACCCTGCTTAGCTTCCGAGATCAGACGAGATCGGGCGTTCTCAACGTGGTATGGCCGTAAGCGAAATCTGCTGCCAAAAACGGGCTTTTTGAAGAAATTCATCGAATTTTTCAGGCCTTCTGAAGAAACTCTGCTCCCAAGACCGGGCATGTTGAAGAAACTCAGAGAATATTTCAGGCTTTTTGAAGAATCTCATGGACTCTTTTTTTTTTTTTTTAAACCAAAAATGCTTACAGCACCTGGTATTCCCAGGCGGTCTCCCATCCAAGTACTAACCAGGCCCGACCCTGCTTAGCTTCCGAGATCAGACGAGATCGGGCGTTCTCAACGTGGTATGGCCGTAAGCGAAATCTGCTGCCAAAAACGGGCTATTTAAAAGGTTAGAACATTAGTGAAGTAAACTAAAAAGCTTACAGCACCTGGTATTCCCAGGCGGTCTCCCATCCAAGTACTAACCAGGCCCGACCCTGCTTAGCTTCCGAGATCAGACGAGATCGGGCGTTCTCAACGTGGTATGGCCGTAAGCGAAATCTGCTGCCAAAAACGGGCTTTTTGAAGAAATTCATCGAATTTTTCAGGCCTTCTGAAGAAACTCTGCTCCCAAGACCGGGCATGTTGAAGAAACTCAGAGAATATTTCAGGCTTTTTGAAGAATCTCATGGACTCTTTTTTTTTTTTTTTTTTTTTTAAACCAAAAATGCTTACAGCACCTGGTATTCCCAGGCGGTCTCCCATCCAAGTACTAACCAGGCCCGACCCTGCTTAGCTTTCGAGATCAGACGAGATCGGGCGTTCTCAACGTGGTATGGCCGTAAGCGAAATCTGCTGCCAAAAACGGGCTTTTTGAAGAAATTCATCGAATTTTTCAGGCCTTCTGAAGAAACTCTGCTCCCAAGACCGGGCATGTTGAAGAAACTCAGAGAATATTTCAGGCTTTTTGAAGAATCTCATGGACTCTTTTTTTTTTTTTTTTTTTTTTAAACCAAAAATGCTTACAGCACCTGGTATTCCCAGGCGGTCTCCCATCCAAGTACTAACCAGGCCCGACCCTGCTTAGCTTCCGAGATCAGACGAGATCGGGCGTTCTCAACGTGGTATGGCCGTAAGCGAAATCTGCTGCCAAAAACGGGCTTTTTGAAGAAATTCATCGAATTTTTCAGGCCTTCTGAAGAAACTCTGCTCCCAAGACCGGGCATGTTGAAGAAACTCAGAGAATATTTCAGGCTTTTTGAAGAATCTCATGGACTCTTTTTTTTTTTTTTTTTTTTTAAACCAAAAATGCTTACAGCACCTGGTATTCCCAGGCGGTCTCCCATCCAAGTACTAACCAGGCCCGACCCTGCTTAGCTTTCGAGATCAGACGAGATCGGGCGTTCTCAACGTGGTATGGCCGTAAGCGAAATCTGCTGCCAAAAACGGGCTTTTTGAAGAAATTCATCGAATTTTTCAGGCCTTCTGAAGAAACTCTGCTCCCAAGACCGGGCATGTTGAAGAAACTCAGAGAATATTTCAGGCTTTTTGAAGAATCTCATGGACTCTTTTTTTTTTTTTTTTTTTTTTTTAAACCAAAAATGCTTACAGCACCTGGTATTCCCAGGCGGTCTCCCATCCAAGTACTAACCAGGCCCGACCCTGCTTAGCTTCCGAGATCAGACGAGATCGGGCGTTCTCAACGTGGTATGGCCGTAAGCGAAATCTGCTGCCAAAAACGGGCTTTTTGAAGAAATTCATCGAATTTTTCAGGCCTTCTGAAGAAACTCTGCTCCCAAGACCGGGCATGTTGAAGAAACTCAGAGAATATTTCAGGCTTTTTGAAGAATCTCATGGACTCTTTTTTTTTTTTTTTTTTTTTTTAAACCAAAAATGCTTACAGCACCTGGTATTCCCAGGCGGTCTCCCATCCAAGTACTAACCAGGCCCGACCCTGCTTAGCTTCCGAGATCAGACGAGATCGGGCGTTCTCAACGTGGTATGGCCGTAAGCGAAATCTGCTGCCAAAAACGGGCTATTTAAAAGGTTAGAACATTAGTGAAGTAAACTAAAAAGCTTACAGCACCTGGTATTCCCAGGCGGTCTCCCATCCAAGTACTAACCAGGCCCGACCCTGCTTAGCTTCCGAGATCAGACGAGATCGGGCGTTCTCAACGTGGTATGGCCGTAAGCGAAATTTGCTGCCAAAAACGGGCTTTTTGAAGAAATTCATCGAATTTTTCAGGCCTTCTGAAGAAACTCTGCTCCCAAGACCGGGCATGTTGAAGAAACTCAGAGAATATTTCAGGCTTTTTGAAGAATCTCATGGACTCTTTTTTTTTTTTTTTTTTTTTTAAACCAAAAATGCTTACAGCACCTGGTATTCCCAGGCGGTCTCCCATCCAAGTACTAACCAGGCCCGACCCTGCTTAGCTTCCGAGATCAGACGAGATCGGGCGTTCTCAACGTGGTATGGCCGTAAGCGAAATCTGCTGCCAAAAACGGGCTATTTAAAAGGTTAGAACATTAGTGAAGTAAACTAAAAAGCTTACAGCACCTGGTATTCCCAGGCGGTCTCCCATCCAAGTACTAACCAGGCCCGACCCTGCTTAGCTTCCGAGATCAGACGAGATCGGGCGTTCTCAACGTGGTATGGCCGTAAGCGAAATCTGCTGCCAAAAACGGGCTTTTTGAAGAAATTCATCGAATTTTTCAGGCCTTCTGAAGAAACTCTGCTCCCAAGACCGGGCATGTTGAAGAAACTCAGAGAATATTTCAGGCTTTTTGAAGAATCTCATGGACTCTTTTTTTTTTTTTTTTTTTTAAACCAAAAATGCTTACAGCACCTGGTATTCCCAGGCGGTCTCCCATCCAAGTACTAACCAGGCCCGACCCTGCTTAGCTTTCGAGATCAGACGAGATCGGGCGTTCTCAACGTGGTATGGCCGTAAGCGAAATCTGCTGCCAAAAACGGGCTTTTTGAAGAAATTCATCGAATTTTTCAGGCCTTCTGAAGAAACTCTGCTCCCAAGACCGGGCATGTTGAAGAAACTCAGAGAATATTTCAGGCTTTTTGAAGAATCTCATGGACTCTTTTTTTTTTTTTTTTTTTTTTTAAACCAAAAATGCTTACAGCACCTGGTATTCCCAGGCGGTCTCCCATCCAAGTACTAACCAGGCCCGACCCTGCTTAGCTTCCGAGATCAGACGAGATCGGGCGTTCTCAACGTGGTATGGCCGTAAGCGAAATCTGCTGCCAAAAACGGGCTTTTTGAAGAAATTCATCGAATTTTTCAGGCCTTCTGAAGAAACTCTGCTCCCAAGACCGGGCATGTTGAAGAAACTCAGAGAATATTTCAGGCTTTTTGAAGAATCTCATGGACTCTTTTTTTTTTTTTTTTTTTTTTAAACCAAAAATGCTTACAGCACCTGGTATTCCCAGGCGGTCTCCCATCCAAGTACTAACCAGGCCCGACCCTGCTTAGCTTCCGAGATCAGACGAGATCGGGCGTTCTCAACGTGGTATGGCCGTAAGCGAAATCTGCTGCCAAAAACGGGCTATTTAAAAGGTTAGAACATTAGTGAAGTAAACTAAAAAGCTTACAGCACCTGGTATTCCCAGGCGGTCTCCCATCCAAGTACTAACCAGGCCCGACCCTGCTTAGCTTCCGAGATCAGACGAGATCGGGCGTTCTCAACGTGGTATGGCCGTAAGCGAAATTTGCTGCCAAAAACGGGCTTTTTGAAGAAATTCATCGAATTTTTCAGGCCTTCTGAAGAAACTCTGCTCCCAAGACCGGGCATGTTGAAGAAACTCAGAGAATATTTCAGGCTTTTTGAAGAATCTCATGGACTCTTTTTTTTTTTTTTTTTTTTTTAAACCAAAAATGCTTACAGCACCTGGTATTCCCAGGCGGTCTCCCATCCAAGTACTAACCAGGCCCGACCCTGCTTAGCTTCCGAGATCAGACGAGATCGGGCGTTCTCAACGTGGTATGGCCGTAAGCGAAATCTGCTGCCAAAAACGGGCTATTTAAAAGGTTAGAACATTAGTGAAGTAAACTAAAAAGCTTACAGCACCTGGTATTCCCAGGCGGTCTCCCATCCAAGTACTAACCAGGCCCGACCCTGCTTAGCTTCCGAGATCAGACGAGATCGGGCGTTCTCAACGTGGTATGGCCGTAAGCGAAATCTGCTGCCAAAAACGGGCTTTTTGAAGAAATTCATCGAATTTTTCAGGCCTTCTGAAGAAACTCTGCTCCCAAGACCGGGCATGTTGAAGAAACTCAGAGAATATTTCAGGCTTTTTGAAGAATCTCATGGACTCTTTTTTTTTTTTTTTTTTTTTTAAACCAAAAATGCTTACAGCACCTGGTATTCCCAGGCGGTCTCCCATCCAAGTACTAACCAGGCCCGACCCTGCTTAGCTTTCGAGATCAGACGAGATCGGGCGTTCTCAACGTGGTATGGCCGTAAGCGAAATCTGCTGCCAAAAACGGGCTTTTTGAAGAAATTCATCGAATTTTTCAGGCCTTCTGAAGAAACTCTGCTCCCAAGACCGGGCATGTTGAAGAAACTCAGAGAATATTTCAGGCTTTTTGAAGAATCTCATGGACTCTTTTTTTTTTTTTTTTTTTTTTTAAACCAAAAATGCTTACAGCACCTGGTATTCCCAGGCGGTCTCCCATCCAAGTACTAACCAGGCCCGACCCTGCTTAGCTTCCGAGATCAGACGAGATCGGGCGTTCTCAACGTGGTATGGCCGTAAGCGAAATCTGCTGCCAAAAACGGGCTTTTTGAAGAAATTCATCGAATTTTTCAGGCCTTCTGAAGAAACTCTGCTCCCAAGACCGGGCATGTTGAAGAAACTCAGAGAATATTTCAGGCTTTTTGAAGAATCTCATGGACTCTTTTTTTTTTTTTTTAAACCAAAAATGCTTACAGCACCTGGTATTCCCAGGCGGTCTCCCATCCAAGTACTAACCAGGCCCGACCCTGCTTAGCTTCCGAGATCAGACGAGATCGGGCGTTCTCAACGTGGTATGGCCGTAAGCGAAATCTGCAGCCAAAAACGGGCTATTTAAAAGGTTAGAACATTAGTGAAGTAAACTAAAAAGCTTACAGCACCTGGTATTCCCAGGCGGTCTCCCATCCAAGTACTAACCAGGCCCGACCCTGCTTAGCTTCCGAGATCAGACGAGATCGGGCGTTCTCAACGTGGTATGGCCGTAAGCGAAATTTGCTGCCAAAAATGGGCTTTTTGAAGAAATTCATCGAATTTTTCAGGCCTTCTGAAGAAACTCTGCTCCCAAGACCGGGCATGTTGAAGAAACTCAGAGAATATTTCAGGCTTTTTGAAGAATCTCATGGACTCTTTTTTTTTTTTTTTTTTTTTTAAACCAAAAATGCTTACAGCACCTGGTATTCCCAGGCGGTCTCCCATCCAAGTACTAACCAGGCCCGACCCTGCTTAGCTTCCGAGATCAGACGAGATCGGGCGTTCTCAACGTGGTATGGCCGTAAGCGAAATCTGCTGCCAAAAACGGGCTATTTAAAAGGTTAGAACATTAGTGAAGTAAACTAAAAAGCTTACAGCACCTGGTATTCCCAGGCGGTCTCCCATCCAAGTACTAACCAGGCCCGACCCTGCTTAGCTTCCGAGATCAGACGAGATCGGGCGTTCTCAACGTGGTATGGCCGTAAGCGAAATCTGCTGCCAAAAACGGGCTTTTTGAAGAAATTCATCGAATTTTTCAGGCCTTCTGAAGAAACTCTGCTCCCAAGACCGGGCATGTTGAAGAAACTCAGAGAATATTTCAGGCTTTTTGAAGAATCTCATGGACTCTTTTTTTTTTTTTTTTTTTTTTAAACCAAAAATGCTTACAGCACCTGGTATTCCCAGGCGGTCTCCCATCCAAGTACTAACCAGGCCCGACCCTGCTTAGCTTTCGAGATCAGACGAGATCGGGCGTTCTCAACGTGGTATGGCCGTAAGCGAAATCTGCTGCCAAAAACGGGCTTTTTGAAGAAATTCATCGAATTTTTCAGGCCTTCTGAAGAAACTCTGCTCCCAAGACCGGGCATGTTGAAGAAACTCAGAGAATATTTCAGGCTTTTTGAAGAATCTCATGGACTCTTTTTTTTTTTTTTTTTTTTTTTAAACCAAAAATGCTTACAGCACCTGGTATTCCCAGGCGGTCTCCCATCCAAGTACTAACCAGGCCCGACCCTGCTTAGCTTCCGAGATCAGACGAGATCGGGCGTTCTCAACGTGGTATGGCCGTAAGCGAAATCTGCTGCCAAAAACGGGCTTTTTGAAGAAATTCATCGAATTTTTCAGGCCTTCTGAAGAAACTCTGCTCCCAAGACCGGGCATGTTGAAGAAACTCAGAGAATATTTCAGGCTTTTTGAAGAATCTCATGGACTCTTTTTTTTTTTTTTTTTTTTTTAAACCAAAAATGCTTACAGCACCTGGTATTCCCAGGCGGTCTCCCATCCAAGTACTAACCAGGCCCGACCCTGCTTAGCTTCCGAGATCAGACGAGATCGGGCGTTCTCAACGTGGTATGGCCGTAAGCGAAATCTGCTGCCAAAAACGGGCTATTTAAAAGGTTAGAACATTAGTGAAGTAAACTAAAAAGCTTACAGCACCTGGTATTCCCAGGCGGTCTCCCATCCAAGTACTAACCAGGCCCGACCCTGCTTAGCTTCCGAGATCAGACGAGATCGGGCGTTCTCAACGTGGTATGGCCGTAAGCGAAATCTGCTGCCAAAAACGGGCTTTTTGAAGAAATTCATCGAATTTTTCAGGCCTTCTGAAGAAACTCTGCTCCCAAGACCGGGCATGTTGAAGAAACTCAGAGAATATTTCAGGCTTTTTGAAGAATCTCATGGACTCTTTTTTTTTTTTTTTTTTTTTAAACCAAAAATGCTTACAGCACCTGGTATTCCCAGGCGGTCTCCCATCCAAGTACTAACCAGGCCCGACCCTGCTTAGCTTTCGAGATCAGACGAGATCGGGCGTTCTCAACGTGGTATGGCCGTAAGCGAAATCTGCTGCCAAAAACGGGCTTTTTGAAGAAATTCATCGAATTTTTCAGGCCTTCTGAAGAAACTCTGCTCCCAAGACCGGGCATGTTGAAGAAACTCAGAGAATATTTCAGGCTTTTTGAAGAATCTCATGGACTCTTTTTTTTTTTTTTTTTTTTTTTTAAACCAAAAATGCTTACAGCACCTGGTATTCCCAGGCGGTCTCCCATCCAAGTACTAACCAGGCCCGACCCTGCTTAGCTTCCGAGATCAGACGAGATCGGGCGTTCTCAACGTGGTATGGCCGTAAGCGAAATCTGCTGCCAAAAACGGGCTTTTTGAAGAAATTCATCGAATTTTTCAGGCCTTCTGAAGAAACTCTGCTCCCAAGACCGGGCATGTTGAAGAAACTCAGAGAATATTTCAGGCTTTTTGAAGAATCTCATGGACTCTTTTTTTTTTTTTTTTTTTTTTAAACCAAAAATGCTTACAGCACCTGGTATTCCCAGGCGGTCTCCCATCCAAGTACTAACCAGGCCCGACCCTGCTTAGCTTCCGAGATCAGACGAGATCGGGCGTTCTCAACGTGGTATGGCCGTAAGCGAAATCTGCTGCCAAAAACGGGCTATTTAAAAGGTTAGAACATTAGTGAAGTAAACTAAAAAGCTTACAGCACCTGGTATTCCCAGGCGGTCTCCCATCCAAGTACTAACCAGGCCCGACCCTGCTTAGCTTCCGAGATCAGACGAGATCGGGCGTTCTCAACGTGGTATGGCCGTAAGCGAAATTTGCTGCCAAAAACGGGCTTTTTGAAGAAATTCATCGAATTTTTCAGGCCTTCTGAAGAAACTCTGCTCCCAAGACCGGGCATGTTGAAGAAACTCAGAGAATATTTCAGGCTTTTTGAAGAATCTCATGGACTCTTTTTTTTTTTTTTTTTTTTTTAAACCAAAAATGCTTACAGCACCTGGTATTCCCAGGCGGTCTCCCATCCAAGTACTAACCAGGCCCGACCCTGCTTAGCTTCCGAGATCAGACGAGATCGGGCGTTCTCAACGTGGTATGGCCGTAAGCGAAATCTGCTGCCAAAAACGGGCTATTTAAAAGGTTAGAACATTAGTGAAGTAAACTAAAAAGCTTACAGCACCTGGTATTCCCAGGCGGTCTCCCATCCAAGTACTAACCAGGCCCGACCCTGCTTAGCTTCCGAGATCAGACGAGATCGGGCGTTCTCAACGTGGTATGGCCGTAAGCGAAATCTGCTGCCAAAAACGGGCTTTTTGAAGAAATTCATCGAATTTTTCAGGCCTTCTGAAGAAACTCTGCTCCCAAGACCGGGCATGTTGAAGAAACTCAGAGAATATTTCAGGCTTTTTGAAGAATCTCATGGACTCTTTTTTTTTTTTTTTTTTTTTTAAACCAAAAATGCTTACAGCACCTGGTATTCCCAGGCGGTCTCCCATCCAAGTACTAACCAGGCCCGACCCTGCTTAGCTTTCGAGATCAGACGAGATCGGGCGTTCTCAACGTGGTATGGCCGTAAGCGAAATCTGCTGCCAAAAACGGGCTTTTTGAAGAAATTCATCGAATTTTTCAGGCCTTCTGAAGAAACTCTGCTCCCAAGACCGGGCATGTTGAAGAAACTCAGAGAATATTTCAGGCTTTTTGAAGAATCTCATGGACTCTTTTTTTTTTTTTTTTTTTTTTTAAACCAAAAATGCTTACAGCACCTGGTATTCCCAGGCGGTCTCCCATCCAAGTACTAACCAGGCCCGACCCTGCTTAGCTTCCGAGATCAGACGAGATCGGGCGTTCTCAACGTGGTATGGCCGTAAGCGAAATCTGCTGCCAAAAACGGGCTTTTTGAAGAAATTCATCGAATTTTTCAGGCCTTCTGAAGAAACTCTGCTCCCAAGACCGGGCATGTTGAAGAAACTCAGAGAATATTTCAGGCTTTTTGAAGAATCTCATGGACTCTTTTTTTTTTTTTTTTTTTTTTAAACCAAAAATGCTTACAGCACCTGGTATTCCCAGGCGGTCTCCCATCCAAGTACTAACCAGGCCCGACCCTGCTTAGCTTCCGAGATCAGACGAGATCGGGCGTTCTCAACGTGGTATGGCCGTAAGCGAAATCTGCTGCCAAAAACGGGCTATTTAAAAGGTTAGAACATTAGTGAAGTAAACTAAAAAGCTTACAGCACCTGGTATTCCCAGGCGGTCTCCCATCCAAGTACTAACCAGGCCCGACCCTGCTTAGCTTCCGAGATCAGACGAGATCGGGCGTTCTCAACGTGGTATGGCCGTAAGCGAAATTTGCTGCCAAAAACGGGCTTTTTGAAGAAATTCATCGAATTTTTCAGGCCTTCTGAAGAAACTCTGCTCCCAAGACCGGGCATGTTGAAGAAACTCAGAGAATATTTCAGGCTTTTTGAAGAATCTCATGGACTCTTTTTTTTTTTTTTTTTTTTTTAAACCAAAAATGCTTACAGCACCTGGTATTCCCAGGCGGTCTCCCATCCAAGTACTAACCAGGCCCGACCCTGCTTAGCTTCCGAGATCAGACGAGATCGGGCGTTCTCAACGTGGTATGGCCGTAAGCGAAATCTGCTGCCAAAAACGGGCTATTTAAAAGGTTAGAACATTAGTGAAGTAAACTAAAAAGCTTACAGCACCTGGTATTCCCAGGCGGTCTCCCATCCAAGTACTAACCAGGCCCGACCCTGCTTAGCTTCCGAGATCAGACGAGATCGGGCGTTCTCAACGTGGTATGGCCGTAAGCGAAATCTGCTGCCAAAAACGGGCTTTTTGAAGAAATTCATCGAATTTTTCAGGCCTTCTGAAGAAACTCTGCTCCCAAGACCGGGCATGTTGAAGAAACTCAGAGAATATTTCAGGCTTTTTGAAGAATCTCATGGACTCTTTTTTTTTTTTTTTTTTTTTTAAACCAAAAATGCTTACAGCACCTGGTATTCCCAGGCGGTCTCCCATCCAAGTACTAACCAGGCCCGACCCTGCTTAGCTTTCGAGATCAGACGAGATCGGGCGTTCTCAACGTGGTATGGCCGTAAGCGAAATCTGCTGCCAAAAACGGGCTTTTTGAAGAAATTCATCGAATTTTTCAGGCCTTCTGAAGAAACTCTGCTCCCAAGACCGGGCATGTTGAAGAAACTCAGAGAATATTTCAGGCTTTTTGAAGAATCTCATGGACTCTTTTTTTTTTTTTTTTTTTTTTTAAACCAAAAATGCTTACAGCACCTGGTATTCCCAGGCGGTCTCCCATCCAAGTACTAACCAGGCCCGACCCTGCTTAGCTTCCGAGATCAGACGAGATCGGGCGTTCTCAACGTGGTATGGCCGTAAGCGAAATCTGCTGCCAAAAACGGGCTTTTTGAAGAAATTCATCGAATTTTTCAGGCCTTCTGAAGAAACTCTGCTCCCAAGACCGGGCATGTTGAAGAAACTCAGAGAATATTTCAGGCTTTTTGAAGAATCTCATGGACTCTTTTTTTTTTTTTTTAAACCAAAAATGCTTACAGCACCTGGTATTCCCAGGCGGTCTCCCATCCAAGTACTAACCAGGCCCGACCCTGCTTAGCTTCCGAGATCAGACGAGATCGGGCGTTCTCAACGTGGTATGGCCGTAAGCGAAATCTGCTGCCAAAAACGGGCTATTTAAAAGGTTAGAACATTAGTGAAGTAAACTAAAAAGCTTACAGCACCTGGTATTCCCAGGCGGTCTCCCATCCAAGTACTAACCAGGCCCGACCCTGCTTAGCTTCCGAGATCAGACGAGATCGGGCGTTCTCAACGTGGTATGGCCGTAAGCGAAATCTGCTGCCAAAAACGGGCTTTTTGAAGAAATTCATCGAATTTTTCAGGCCTTCTGAAGAAACTCTGCTCCCAAGACCGGGCATGTTGAAGAAACTCAGAGAATATTTCAGGCTTTTTGAAGAATCTCATGGACTCTTTTTTTTTTTTTTTTTTTTTTAAACCAAAAATGCTTACAGCACCTGGTATTCCCAGGCGGTCTCCCATCCAAGTACTAACCAGGCCCGACCCTGCTTAGCTTTCGAGATCAGACGAGATCGGGCGTTCTCAACGTGGTATGGCCGTAAGCGAAATCTGCTGCCAAAAACGGGCTTTTTGAAGAAATTCATCGAATTTTTCAGGCCTTCTGAAGAAACTCTGCTCCCAAGACCGGGCATGTTGAAGAAACTCAGAGAATATTTCAGGCTTTTTGAAGAATCTCATGGACTCTTTTTTTTTTTTTTTTTTTTTTTAAACCAAAAATGCTTACAGCACCTGGTATTCCCAGGCGGTCTCCCATCCAAGTACTAACCAGGCCCGACCCTGCTTAGCTTCCGAGATCAGACGAGATCGGGCGTTCTCAACGTGGTATGGCCGTAAGCGAAATCTGCTGCCAAAAACGGGCTTTTTGAAGAAATTCATCGAATTTTTCAGGCCTTCTGAAGAAACTCTGCTCCCAAGACCGGGCATGTTGAAGAAACTCAGAGAATATTTCAGGCTTTTTGAAGAATCTCATGGACTCTTTTTTTTTTTTTTTTTTTTTTAAACCAAAAATGCTTACAGCACCTGGTATTCCCAGGCGGTCTCCCATCCAAGTACTAACCAGGCCCGACCCTGCTTAGCTTCCGAGATCAGACGAGATCGGGCGTTCTCAACGTGGTATGGCCGTAAGCGAAATCTGCTGCCAAAAACGGGCTATTTAAAAGGTTAGAACATTAGTGAAGTAAACTAAAAAGCTTACAGCACCTGGTATTCCCAGGCGGTCTCCCATCCAAGTACTAACCAGGCCCGACCCTGCTTAGCTTCCGAGATCAGACGAGATCGGGCGTTCTCAACGTGGTATGGCCGTAAGCGAAATTTGCTGCCAAAAACGGGCTTTTTGAAGAAATTCATCGAATTTTTCAGGCCTTCTGAAGAAACTCTGCTCCCAAGACCGGGCATGTTGAAGAAACTCAGAGAATATTTCAGGCTTTTTGAAGAATCTCATGGACTCTTTTTTTTTTTTTTTTTTTTTTAAACCAAAAATGCTTACAGCACCTGGTATTCCCAGGCGGTCTCCCATCCAAGTACTAACCAGGCCCGACCCTGCTTAGCTTCCGAGATCAGACGAGATCGGGCGTTCTCAACGTGGTATGGCCGTAAGCGAAATCTGCTGCCAAAAACGGGCTATTTAAAAGGTTAGAACATTAGTGAAGTAAACTAAAAAGCTTACAGCACCTGGTATTCCCAGGCGGTCTCCCATCCAAGTACTAACCAGGCCCGACCCTGCTTAGCTTCCGAGATCAGACGAGATCGGGCGTTCTCAACGTGGTATGGCCGTAAGCGAAATCTGCTGCCAAAAACGGGCTTTTTGAAGAAATTCATCGAATTTTTCAGGCCTTCTGAAGAAACTCTGCTCCCAAGACCGGGCATGTTGAAGAAACTCAGAGAATATTTCAGGCTTTTTGAAGAATCTCATGGACTCTTTTTTTTTTTTTTTTTTTTTTAAACCAAAAATGCTTACAGCACCTGGTATTCCCAGGCGGTCTCCCATCCAAGTACTAACCAGGCCCGACCCTGCTTAGCTTTCGAGATCAGACGAGATCGGGCGTTCTCAACGTGGTATGGCCGTAAGCGAAATCTGCTGCCAAAAACGGGCTTTTTGAAGAAATTCATCGAATTTTTCAGGCCTTCTGAAGAAACTCTGCTCCCAAGACCGGGCATGTTGAAGAAACTCAGAGAATATTTCAGGCTTTTTGAAGAATCTCATGGACTCTTTTTTTTTTTTTTTTTTTTTTTAAACCAAAAATGCTTACAGCACCTGGTATTCCCAGGCGGTCTCCCATCCAAGTACTAACCAGGCCCGACCCTGCTTAGCTTCCGAGATCAGACGAGATCGGGCGTTCTCAACGTGGTATGGCCGTAAGCGAAATCTGCTGCCAAAAACGGGCTTTTTGAAGAAATTCATCGAATTTTTCAGGCCTTCTGAAGAAACTCTGCTCCCAAGACCGGGCATGTTGAAGAAACTCAGAGAATATTTCAGGCTTTTTGAAGAATCTCATGGACTCTTTTTTTTTTTTTTTAAACCAAAAATGCTTACAGCACCTGGTATTCCCAGGCGGTCTCCCATCCAAGTACTAACCAGGCCCGACCCTGCTTAGCTTCCGAGATCAGACGAGATCGGGCGTTCTCAACGTGGTATGGCCGTAAGCGAAATCTGCAGCCAAAAACGGGCTATTTAAAAGGTTAGAACATTAGTGAAGTAAACTAAAAAGCTTACAGCACCTGGTATTCCCAGGCGGTCTCCCATCCAAGTACTAACCAGGCCCGACCCTGCTTAGCTTCCGAGATCAGACGAGATCGGGCGTTCTCAACGTGGTATGGCCGTAAGCGAAATTTGCTGCCAAAAATGGGCTTTTTGAAGAAATTCATCGAATTTTTCAGGCCTTCTGAAGAAACTCTGCTCCCAAGACCGGGCATGTTGAAGAAACTCAGAGAATATTTCAGGCTTTTTGAAGAATCTCATGGACTCTTTTTTTTTTTTTTTTTTTTTTAAACCAAAAATGCTTACAGCACCTGGTATTCCCAGGCGGTCTCCCATCCAAGTACTAACCAGGCCCGACCCTGCTTAGCTTCCGAGATCAGACGAGATCGGGCGTTCTCAACGTGGTATGGCCGTAAGCGAAATCTGCTGCCAAAAACGGGCTATTTAAAAGGTTAGAACATTAGTGAAGTAAACTAAAAAGCTTACAGCACCTGGTATTCCCAGGCGGTCTCCCATCCAAGTACTAACCAGGCCCGACCCTGCTTAGCTTCCGAGATCAGACGAGATCGGGCGTTCTCAACGTGGTATGGCCGTAAGCGAAATCTGCTGCCAAAAACGGGCTTTTTGAAGAAATTCATCGAATTTTTCAGGCCTTCTGAAGAAACTCTGCTCCCAAGACCGGGCATGTTGAAGAAACTCAGAGAATATTTCAGGCTTTTTGAAGAATCTCATGGACTCTTTTTTTTTTTTTTTTTTTTTTAAACCAAAAATGCTTACAGCACCTGGTATTCCCAGGCGGTCTCCCATCCAAGTACTAACCAGGCCCGACCCTGCTTAGCTTTCGAGATCAGACGAGATCGGGCGTTCTCAACGTGGTATGGCCGTAAGCGAAATCTGCTGCCAAAAACGGGCTTTTTGAAGAAATTCATCGAATTTTTCAGGCCTTCTGAAGAAACTCTGCTCCCAAGACCGGGCATGTTGAAGAAACTCAGAGAATATTTCAGGCTTTTTGAAGAATCTCATGGACTCTTTTTTTTTTTTTTTTTTTTTTTAAACCAAAAATGCTTACAGCACCTGGTATTCCCAGGCGGTCTCCCATCCAAGTACTAACCAGGCCCGACCCTGCTTAGCTTCCGAGATCAGACGAGATCGGGCGTTCTCAACGTGGTATGGCCGTAAGCGAAATCTGCTGCCAAAAACGGGCTTTTTGAAGAAATTCATCGAATTTTTCAGGCCTTCTGAAGAAACTCTGCTCCCAAGACCGGGCATGTTGAAGAAACTCAGAGAATATTTCAGGCTTTTTGAAGAATCTCATGGACTCTTTTTTTTTTTTTTTTTTTTTTAAACCAAAAATGCTTACAGCACCTGGTATTCCCAGGCGGTCTCCCATCCAAGTACTAACCAGGCCCGACCCTGCTTAGCTTCCGAGATCAGACGAGATCGGGCGTTCTCAACGTGGTATGGCCGTAAGCGAAATCTGCTGCCAAAAACGGGCTATTTAAAAGGTTAGAACATTAGTGAAGTAAACTAAAAAGCTTACAGCACCTGGTATTCCCAGGCGGTCTCCCATCCAAGTACTAACCAGGCCCGACCCTGCTTAGCTTCCGAGATCAGACGAGATCGGGCGTTCTCAACGTGGTATGGCCGTAAGCGAAATCTGCTGCCAAAAACGGGCTTTTTGAAGAAATTCATCGAATTTTTCAGGCCTTCTGAAGAAACTCTGCTCCCAAGACCGGGCATGTTGAAGAAACTCAGAGAATATTTCAGGCTTTTTGAAGAATCTCATGGACTCTTTTTTTTTTTTTTTTTTTTTAAACCAAAAATGCTTACAGCACCTGGTATTCCCAGGCGGTCTCCCATCCAAGTACTAACCAGGCCCGACCCTGCTTAGCTTCCGAGATCAGACGAGATCGGGCGTTCTCAACGTGGTATGGCCGTAAGCGAAATCTGCTGCCAAAAACGGGCTTTTTGAAGAAATTCATCGAATTTTTCAGGCCTTCTGAAGAAACTCTGCTCCCAAGACCGGGCATGTTGAAGAAACTCAGAGAATATTTCAGGCTTTTTGAAGAATCTCATGGACTCTTTTTTTTTTTTTTTTTTTTTTAAACCAAAAATGCTTACAGCACCTGGTATTCCCAGGCGGTCTCCCATCCAAGTACTAACCAGGCCCGACCCTGCTTAGCTTCCGAGATCAGACGAGATCGGGCGTTCTCAACGTGGTATGGCCGTAAGCGAAATCTGCTGCCAAAAACGGGCTTTTTGAAGAAATTCATCGAATTTTTCAGGCCTTCTGAAGAAACTCTGCTCCCAAGACCGGGCATGTTGAAGAAACTCAGAGAATATTTCAGGCTTTTTGAAGAATCTCATGGACTCTTTTTTTTTTTTTTTAAACCAAAAATGCTTACAGCACCTGGTATTCCCAGGCGGTCTCCCATCCAAGTACTAACCAGGCCCGACCCTGCTTAGCTTCCGAGATCAGACGAGATCGGGCGTTCTCAACGTGGTATGGCCGTAAGCGAAATCTGCAGCCAAAAACGGGCTATTTAAAAGGTTAGAACATTAGTGAAGTAAACTAAAAAGCTTACAGCACCTGGTATTCCCAGGCGGTCTCCCATCCAAGTACTAACCAGGCCCGACCCTGCTTAGCTTCCGAGATCAGACGAGATCGGGCGTTCTCAACGTGGTATGGCCGTAAGCGAAATTTGCTGCCAAAAATGGGCTTTTTGAAGAAATTCATCGAATTTTTCAGGCCTTCTGAAGAAACTCTGCTCCCAAGACCGGGCATGTTGAAGAAACTCAGAGAATATTTCAGGCTTTTTGAAGAATCTCATGGACTCTTTTTTTTTTTTTTTTTTTTTTAAACCAAAAATGCTTACAGCACCTGGTATTCCCAGGCGGTCTCCCATCCAAGTACTAACCAGGCCCGACCCTGCTTAGCTTCCGAGATCAGACGAGATCGGGCGTTCTCAACGTGGTATGGCCGTAAGCGAAATCTGCTGCCAAAAACGGGCTATTTAAAAGGTTAGAACATTAGTGAAGTAAACTAAAAAGCTTACAGCACCTGGTATTCCCAGGCGGTCTCCCATCCAAGTACTAACCAGGCCCGACCCTGCTTAGCTTCCGAGATCAGACGAGATCGGGCGTTCTCAACGTGGTATGGCCGTAAGCGAAATCTGCTGCCAAAAACGGGCTTTTTGAAGAAATTCATCGAATTTTTCAGGCCTTCTGAAGAAACTCTGCTCCCAAGACCGGGCATGTTGAAGAAACTCAGAGAATATTTCAGGCTTTTTGAAGAATCTCATGGACTCTTTTTTTTTTTTTTTTTTTTTTAAACCAAAAATGCTTACAGCACCTGGTATTCCCAGGCGGTCTCCCATCCAAGTACTAACCAGGCCCGACCCTGCTTAGCTTTCGAGATCAGACGAGATCGGGCGTTCTCAACGTGGTATGGCCGTAAGCGAAATCTGCTGCCAAAAACGGGCTTTTTGAAGAAATTCATCGAATTTTTCAGGCCTTCTGAAGAAACTCTGCTCCCAAGACCGGGCATGTTGAAGAAACTCAGAGAATATTTCAGGCTTTTTGAAGAATCTCATGGACTCTTTTTTTTTTTTTTTTTTTTTTTAAACCAAAAATGCTTACAGCACCTGGTATTCCCAGGCGGTCTCCCATCCAAGTACTAACCAGGCCCGACCCTGCTTAGCTTCCGAGATCAGACGAGATCGGGCGTTCTCAACGTGGTATGGCCGTAAGCGAAATCTGCTGCCAAAAACGGGCTTTGTGAAGAAATTCATCGAATTTTTCAGGCCTTCTGAAGAAACTCTGCTCCCAAGACCGGGCATGTTGAAGAAACTCAGAGAATATTTCAGGCTTTTTGAAGAATCTCATGGACTCTTTTTTTTTTTTTTTTTTTTTTAAACCAAAAATGCTTACAGCACCTGGTATTCCCAGGCGGTCTCCCATCCAAGTACTAACCAGGCCCGACCCTGCTTAGCTTCCGAGATCAGACGAGATCGGGCGTTCTCAACGTGGTATGGCCGTAAGCGAAATCTGCTGCCAAAAACGGGCTATTTAAAAGGTTAGAACATTAGTGAAGTAAACTAAAAAGCTTACAGCACCTGGTATTCCCAGGCGGTCTCCCATCCAAGTACTAACCAGGCCCGACCCTGCTTAGCTTCCGAGATCAGACGAGATCGGGCGTTCTCAACGTGGTATGGCCGTAAGCGAAATTTGCTGCCAAAAACGGGCTTTTTGAAGAAATTCATCGAATTTTTCAGGCCTTCTGAAGAAACTCTGCTCCCAAGACCGGGCATGTTGAAGAAACTCAGAGAATATTTCAGGCTTTTTGAAGAATCTCATGGACTCTTTTTTTTTTTTTTTTTTTTTTTAAACCAAAAATGCTTACAGCACCTGGTATTCCCAGGCGGTCTCCCATCCAAGTACTAACCAGGCCCGACCCTGCTTAGCTTCCGAGATCAGACGAGATCGGGCGTTCTCAACGTGGTATGGCCGTAAGCGAAATCTGCTGCCAAAAACGGGCTATTTAAAAGGTTAGAACATTAGTGAAGTAAACTAAAAAGCTTACAGCACCTGGTATTCCCAGGCGGTCTCCCATCCAAGTACTAACCAGGCCCGACCCTGCTTAGCTTCCGAGATCAGACGAGATCGGGCGTTCTCAACGTGGTATGGCCGTAAGCGAAATCTGCTGCCAAAAACGGGCTATTTAAAAGGTTAGAACATTAGTGAAGTAAACTAAAAAGCTTACAGCACCTGGTATTCCCAGGCGGTCTCCCATCCAAGTACTAACCAGGCCCGACCCTGCTTAGCTTCCGAGATCAGACGAGATCGGGCGTTCTCAACGTGGTATGGCCGTAAGCGAAATTTGCTGCCAAAAACGGGCTTTTTGAAGAAATTCATCGAATTTTTCAGGCCTTCTGAAGAAACTCTGCTCCCAAGACCGGGCATGTTGAAGAAACTCAGAGAATATTTCAGGCTTTTTGAAGAATCTCATGGACTCTTTTTTTTTTTTTTTTTTTAAACCAAAAATGCTTACAGCACCTGGTATTCCCAGGCGGTCTCCCATCCAAGTACTAACCAGGCCCGACCCTGCTTAGCTTCCGAGATCAGACGAGATCGGGCGTTCTCAACGTGGTATGGCCGTAAGCGAAATCTGCTGCCAAAAACGGGCTATTTAAAAGGTTAGAACATTAGTGAAGTAAACTAAAAAGCTTACAGCACCTGGTATTCCCAGGCGGTCTCCCATCCAAGTACTAACCAGGCCCGACCCTGCTTAGCTTCCGAGATCAGACGAGATCGGGCGTTCTCAACGTGGTATGGCCGTAAGCGAAATCTGCTGCCAAAAACGGGCTTTTTGAAGAAATTCATCGAATTTTTCAGGCCTTCTGAAGAAACTCTGCTCCCAAGACCGGGCATGTTGAAGAAACTCAGAGAATATTTCAGGCTTTTTGAAGAATCTCATGGACTCTTTTTTTTTTTTTTTTTTTTTTAAACCAAAAATGCTTACAGCACCTGGTATTCCCAGGCGGTCTCCCATCCAAGTACTAACCAGGCCCGACCCTGCTTAGCTTTCGAGATCAGACGAGATCGGGCGTTCTCAACGTGGTATGGCCGTAAGCGAAATCTGCTGCCAAAAACGGGCTTTTTGAAGAAATTCATCGAATTTTTCAGGCCTTCTGAAGAAACTCTGCTCCCAAGACCGGGCATGTTGAAGAAACTCAGAGAATATTTCAGGCTTTTTGAAGAATCTCATGGACTCTTTTTTTTTTTTTTTTTTTTTTTAAACCAAAAATGCTTACAGCACCTGGTATTCCCAGGCGGTCTCCCATCCAAGTACTAACCAGGCCCGACCCTGCTTAGCTTCCGAGATCAGACGAGATCGGGCGTTCTCAACGTGGTATGGCCGTAAGCGAAATCTGCTGCCAAAAACGGGCTTTTTGAAGAAATTCATCGAATTTTTCAGGCCTTCTGAAGAAACTCTGCTCCCAAGACCGGGCATGTTGAAGAAACTCAGAGAATATTTCAGGCTTTTTGAAGAATCTCATGGACTCTTTTTTTTTTTTTTTAAACCAAAAATGCTTACAGCACCTGGTATTCCCAGGCGGTCTCCCATCCAAGTACTAACCAGGCCCGACCCTGCTTAGCTTCCGAGATCAGACGAGATCGGGCGTTCTCAACGTGGTATGGCCGTAAGCGAAATCTGCTGCCAAAAACGGGCTATTTAAAAGGTTAGAACATTAGTGAAGTAAACTAAAAAGCTTACAGCACCTGGTATTCCCAGGCGGTCTCCCATCCAAGTACTAACCAGGCCCGACCCTGCTTAGCTTCCGAGATCAGACGAGATCGGGCGTTCTCAACGTGGTATGGCCGTAAGCGAAATTTGCTGCCAAAAATGGGCTTTTTGAAGAAATTCATCGAATTTTTCAGGCCTTCTGAAGAAACTCTGCTCCCAAGACCGGGCATGTTGAAGAAACTCAGAGAATATTTCAGGCTTTTTGAAGAATCTCATGGACTCTTTTTTTTTTTTTTTTTTTTTTAAACCAAAAATGCTTACAGCACCTGGTATTCCCAAGCAAATTCCCCTCCAAGTACCTAAGCGATCGTCAGCCGTCCAATGGTTGAGCGATGCTGAGCAGAGCTGAGCAGCGATCAGCCAATGGTTGAGCAATGCTGAGCAGAGCTCAGCGCTCAACAGACCAATCATTGAGCGAGGATCGGAAAACGTCATCTAGCTGTGTGAGCGTGGCGTTATTGATGACCGATTGGACTGTTTTGTTTTTACTCTCAGGTACGTTTGGTATAATTATGTGCTAAGTAATGAATGAAACTCGATATATTTTTGGATAATTTGCCTGATATGATAATATCTCGTTAGCGCCGTACTGACACTAATTTTCTGCCACCAATTGGCTAACGTTAGGCAAGCACCGCTTGTTTACATTAAAATAGCTAGGTTTGATCTCTCTGAAATGCGTTTAAAATGCGACCAGACTATTGATTTTACATGTTGAGACCATGAAGAATGTACTACTACTGTGTGGACGCGCCGGCGCGTTTTGCTGGATTTTCTTCACATAGTAACTGTTAGCACAATAAACTTAAATTACTCCGTCATTTATTGTCATACAGAAAAAAGAAATATGAAAAAAAGAATCTGTGATATGTCTATTTTTGTATGTGTCCACTTACAATCAAATCAAAACATTGTGCTTTTGTAAAATAAAGAAAATAAACAGGGTGTGCTTTCTGCCTCTCCAGCACGTCTATAAACTGAACATGATGCTCCTGGTCCAGGCGGTCAGGAACGGTAACCCAGAGCTCTACGGCAGGTACTGCCCAACTTGAACGCCAAGTCCATCTCGACCTTCGCTGCCAAGGAGGAGAAAAAGGCTAACTACGGGGCGACGGTACTGCCGAAGGTGACGCCTCACCTGAAAGTGCTGTCGGACGCACCGTTCCCGGAAGCTCCTGCGCTGCCAACATCCCTCCCACTGCCAGACCGGCCTCAGGTCCAGTACCAGCACGTTCATCACGAGGCTGGAAAAAGGCGTGGTGGGAAGCGGAGGTAAGTTGTCATAAGCACTTTGTTTCACCTGTTGGCTGTGGAAAGCAAATAACACACACATCATATCAATACTTATTACATGTGTATTTTATATTTCCAGATTATTTGTTGAAGAGCCAGAGCCTGTGCCTCCTGTGAACCAGCCCGTTCAGCCCACGGCGTCGTCCTCCTCCACTCGGCCAAAGCCTGCTGCGCCCACCTATGGACCACCCCCTGTGTCGGCAGCACCCATACTGCTGGTTCTCCCCGCACAGCCACAGGCTCCCTCCGTCCTGTTTCGTGGGCCATCGTACAGCCAGAGCTTTGTACCTCCTGCACCAACAGTCAAGGCATTCATGCCGAACAAGTCCTCGCGGCCATGTGGGGCTTGCCACGTGCCTAATTGTGGTGGACAGCGGAAGAGGTACACACCTTCCAAGGACAAAGTGGCTGGAAGCACCCAGAAGATATTTTCCTACTGTCCATCCACTAGGAAATCCACCACCTCTGGGTTTGACAATGTGGTGTATGACAGCTTTGAACACTTTAAAAGTGTGGTGGATGCGGAGTTGGAAAAGAGGAGAACTGTGTAAATAACTGTGTAAATAACTTACCTGTGTGATGCCACTTCTCCTGTGCCATCTGTAGGAGAGAGAAAGAGGCTTGTTTGTGTGTGTTTGTGTGTTTGTTTGTTTGTTTGTTTGTTTGTGTTCCAAAGTGCTTCAAGTACAATCTATTTATTTATATAGTTAAAAAGTTCAAAAAATGCACTTTACAGTTTTACTTAAGAATGTTCTTGTGTTTGTTTTTTATTATTATTTACGTTGCTGTTAAAATGCACTTTGTGGTATCTTTTTTTTAATACAAACATGTTCTGGCCTATGTTCAATATCAAGGCTAATCTAACCTCAATCATTTTAACCTTAATCAGTTCTGATCTAACACAATCAGTTTACATACCCTTTAGTGGTTGTTAATGTTCAGATAATCTGTGTTTTTGTCATGCGTGTTGTTTGTTTGTCTTTGTCAGCTTCATGTCTTTGTGATGTTTGTATGTCTTTGTCTGCTTCATGTTTAACAAAAGTTTACCAAAGAAAACACACACAAAATGTAACAGACAGGAATGGCTTGAGCCTTTATTTGTTGATTGGTGACCTGAGTCTTTGGATAATCCTGTTCTTTATTGGGCTTTGGCCTGTACAAACCAATTGTTAATTTTTATCTTAAGTACAAGTTTGTGTTTTTAATTGTTAAGTGTTTTTGATTGTTATTAATGTTATTTATGTGTGCGTGTCCTTGTGATGTTTGTATGTCTGTCATCTCCATGTTTAACTAAATGTTTGCAAATGGTAGTAAATGTTTGTCTCTTGTCTTGTCTCGTGTTCTCGCTCGTAGATCTGTACCTTGTCGTGGTGAGCGAGCTTTAAACCAAACAGATCTTGTTTACTTGTGTTTTCATGCATTGTCTTTTAAATGAAACACATTCTGGGTGAAAAATAAAAGTTGTAAAAGTATTTCAAGTATTTTGGAGTCTCTGTATGCTTGGGTTTCAGAAGGGGTGGGATAGTGTAAAAAAAACAAAAAACATCAAAGCAATTAGAAGCCCTTGTTTCTTCTCCGTCACTACCAGAGGTGTGAATACACCCCACTGTGCGCTGGCTGTACCCCCTGGGTGGTCACAACAACGAGTTCTGTGAACGGCTCTGATGTCTTCCAGACAAAGTGAGAGGGCACTGATACATTACACCCTTTCTTAATTCAGCCCAAAAATGTAACAATTGCACACTTTTCCACTTGACTATATGAATCTCATCAGCTACATCAACTCAAACTATGAAAATAATAAACAAAACATTCAGCAGACAAGTGGATTTCAATAAACTAGACCTTGTACATGACCATTTCTGTAAATAACATTTCAGGACGTTGACCACCAGATGGCACCATCCGTTTTGATCATTTTCGATCGATCCCAGGGTTGAGGATATGTACTTGGGGGGGTCATGAGCCATTCCCAGGCGGTCTCCCATCCAAGTACTAACCAGGCCCGACCCTGCTTAGCTTCCGAGATCAGACGAGATCGGGCGTTCTCAACGTGGTATGGCCGTAAGCGAAATCTGCTGCCAAAAACGGGCTATTTAAAAGGTTAGAACATTAGTGAAGTAAACTAAAAAGCTTACAGCACCTGGTATTCCCAGGCGGTCTCCCATCCAAGTACTAACCAGGCCCGACCCTGCTTAGCTTCCGAGATCAGACGAGATCGGGCGTTCTCAACGTGGTATGGCCGTAAGCGAAATCTGCTGCCAAAAACGGGCTTTTTGAAGAAATTCATCGAATTTTTCAGGCCTTCTGAAGAAACTCTGCTCCCAAGACCGGGCATGTTGAAGAAACTCAGAGAATATTTCAGGCTTTTTGAAGAATCTCATGGACTCTTTTTTTTTTTTTTTTTTTTTTAAACCAAAAATGCTTACAGCACCTGGTATTCCCAGGCGGTCTCCCATCCAAGTACTAACCAGGCCCGACCCTGCTTAGCTTTCGAGATCAGACGAGATCGGGCGTTCTCAACGTGGTATGGCCGTAAGCGAAATCTGCTGCCAAAAACGGGCTTTTTGAAGAAATTCATCGAATTTTTCAGGCCTTCTGAAGAAACTCTGCTCCCAAGACCGGGCATGTTGAAGAAACTCAGAGAATATTTCAGGCTTTTTGAAGAATCTCATGGACTCTTTTTTTTTTTTTAAACCAAAAATGCTTACAGCACCTGGTATTCCCAGGCGGTCTCCCATCCAAGTACTAACCAGGCCCGACCCTGCTTAGCTTCCGAGATCAGACGAGATCGGGCGTTCTCAACGTGGTATGGCCGTAAGCGAAATTTGCTGCCAAAAACGGGCTTTTTGAAGAAATTCATCGAATTTTTCAGGCCTTCTGAAGAAACTCTGCTCCCAAGACCGGGCATGTTGAAGAAACTCAGAGAATATTTCAGGCTTTTTGAAGAATCTCATGGACTCTTTTTTTTTTTTTTTTTTTTTTAAACCAAAAATGCTTACAGCACCTGGTATTCCCAGGCGGTCTCCCATCCAAGTACTAACCAGGCCCGACCCTGCTTAGCTTCCGAGATCAGACGAGATCGGGCGTTCTCAACGTGGTATGGCCGTAAGCGAAATCTGCTGCCAAAAACGGGCTATTTAAAAGGTTAGAACATTAGTGAAGTAAACTAAAAAGCTTACAGCACCTGGTATTCCCAGGCGGTCTCCCATCCAAGTACTAACCAGGCCCGACCCTGCTTAGCTTCCGAGATCAGACGAGATCGGGCGTTCTCAACGTGGTATGGCCGTAAGCGAAATCTGCTGCCAAAAACGGGCTATTTAAAAGGTTAGAACATTAGTGAAGTAAACTAAAAAGCTTACAGCACCTGGTATTCCCAGGCGGTCTCCCATCCAAGTACTAACCAGGCCCGACCCTGCTTAGCTTCCGAGATCAGACGAGATCGGGCGTTCTCAACGTGGTATGGCCGTAAGCGAAATCTGCTGCCAAAAACGGGCTATTTAAAAGGTTAGAACATTAGTGAAGTAAACTAAAAAGCTTACAGCACCTGGTATTCCCAGGCGGTCTCCCATCCAAGTACTAACCAGGCCCGACCCTGCTTAGCTTCCGAGATCAGACGAGATCGGGCGTTCTCAACGTGGTATGGCCGTAAGCGAAATCTGCTGCCAAAAACGGGCTTTTTGAAGAAATTCATCGAATTTTTCAGGCCTTCTGAAGAAACTCTGCTCCCAAGACCGGGCATGTTGAAGAAACTCAGAGAATATTTCAGGCTTTTTGAAGAATCTCATGGACTCTTTTTTTTTTTTTTTTTTTTTTAAACCAAAAATGCTTACAGCACCTGGTATTCCCAGGCGGTCTCCCATCCAAGTACTAACCAGGCCCGACCCTGCTTAGCTTTCGAGATCAGACGAGATCGGGCGTTCTCAACGTGGTATGGCCGTAAGCGAAATCTGCTGCCAAAAACGGGCTTTTTGAAGAAATTCATCGAATTTTTCAGGCCTTCTGAAGAAACTCTGCTCCCAAGACCGGGCATGTTGAAGAAACTCAGAGAATATTTCAGGCTTTTTGAAGAATCTCATGGACTCTTTTTTTTTTTTTTTTTTTTTTAAACCAAAAATGCTTACAGCACCTGGTATTCCCAGGCGGTCTCCCATCCAAGTACTAACCAGGCCCGACCCTGCTTAGCTTCCGAGATCAGACGAGATCGGGCGTTCTCAACGTGGTATGGCCGTAAGCGAAATTTGCTGCCAAAAACGGGCTTTTTGAAGAAATTCATCGAATTTTTCAGGCCTTCTGAAGAAACTCTGCTCCCAAGACCGGGCATGTTGAAGAAACTCAGAGAATATTTCAGGCTTTTTGAAGAATCTCATGGACTCTTTTTTTTTTTTTTTTTTTTTTAAACCAAAAATGCTTACAGCACCTGGTATTCCCAGGCGGTCTCCCATCCAAGTACTAACCAGGCCCGACCCTGCTTAGCTTCCGAGATCAGACGAGATCGGGCGTTCTCAACGTGGTATGGCCGTAAGCGAAATCTGCTGCCAAAAACGGGCTATTTAAAAGGTTAGAACATTAGTGAAGTAAACTAAAAAGCTTACAGCACCTGGTATTCCCAGGCGGTCTCCCATCCAAGTACTAACCAGGCCCGACCCTGCTTAGCTTCCGAGATCAGACGAGATCGGGCGTTCTCAACGTGGTATGGCCGTAAGCGAAATCTGCTGCCAAAAACGGGCTTTTTGAAGAAATTCATCGAATTTTTCAGGCCTTCTGAAGAAACTCTGCTCCCAAGACCGGGCATGTTGAAGAAACTCAGAGAATATTTCAGGCTTTTTGAAGAATCTCATGGACTCTTTTTTTTTTTTTTTTTTTTTTAAACCAAAAATGCTTACAGCACCTGGTATTCCCAGGCGGTCTCCCATCCAAGTACTAACCAGGCCCGACCCTGCTTAGCTTTCGAGATCAGACGAGATCGGGCGTTCTCAACGTGGTATGGCCGTAAGCGAAATCTGCTGCCAAAAACGGGCTTTTTGAAGAAATTCATCGAATTTTTCAGGCCTTCTGAAGAAACTCTGCTCCCAAGACCGGGCATGTTGAAGAAACTCAGAGAATATTTCAGGCTTTTTGAAGAATCTCATGGACTCTTTTTTTTTTTTTTAAACCAAAAATGCTTACAGCACCTGGTATTCCCAGGCGGTCTCCCATCCAAGTACTAACCAGGCCCGACCCTGCTTAGCTTCCGAGATCAGACGAGATCGGGCGTTCTCAACGTGGTATGGCCGTAAGCGAAATCTGCTGCCAAAAACGGGCTTTTTGAAGAAATTCATCGAATTTTTCAGGCCTTCTGAAGAAACTCTGCTCCCAAGACCGGGCATGTTGAAGAAACTCAGAGAATATTTCAGGCTTTTTGAAGAATCTCATGGACTCTTTTTTTTTTTTTTTTTTTTTTAAACCAAAAATGCTTACAGCACCTGGTATTCCCAGGCGGTCTCCCATCCAAGTACTAACCAGGCCCGACCCTGCTTAGCTTCCGAGATCAGACGAGATCGGGCGTTCTCAACGTGGTATGGCCGTAAGCGAAATCTGCTGCCAAAAACGGGCTATTTAAAAGGTTAGAACATTAGTGAAGTAAACTAAAAAGCTTACAGCACCTGGTATTCCCAGGCGGTCTCCCATCCAAGTACTAACCAGGCCCGACCCTGCTTAGCTTCCGAGATCAGACGAGATCGGGCGTTCTCAACGTGGTATGGCCGTAAGCGAAATTTGCTGCCAAAAACGGGCTTTTTGAAGAAATTCATCGAATTTTTCAGGCCTTCTGAAGAAACTCTGCTCCCAAGACCGGGCATGTTGAAGAAACTCAGAGAATATTTCAGGCTTTTTGAAGAATCTCATGGACTCTTTTTTTTTTTTTTTTTTTTTTTAAACCAAAAATGCTTACAGCACCTGGTATTCCCAGGCGGTCTCCCATCCAAGTACTAACCAGGCCCGACCCTGCTTAGCTTCCGAGATCAGACGAGATCGGGCGTTCTCAACGTGGTATGGCCGTAAGCGAAATCTGCTGCCAAAAACGGGCTATTTAAAAGGTTAGAACATTAGTGAAGTAAACTAAAAAGCTTACAGCACCTGGTATTCCCAGGCGGTCTCCCATCCAAGTACTAACCAGGCCCGACCCTGCTTAGCTTCCGAGATCAGACGAGATCGGGCGTTCTCAACGTGGTATGGCCGTAAGCGAAATCTGCTGCCAAAAACGGGCTTTTTGAAGAAATTCATCGAATTTTTCAGGCCTTCTGAAGAAACTCTGCTCCCAAGACCGGGCATGTTGAAGAAACTCAGAGAATATTTCAGGCTTTTTGAAGAATCTCATGGACTCTTTTTTTTTTTTTTTTTTTTTTAAACCAAAAATGCTTACAGCACCTGGTATTCCCAGGCGGTCTCCCATCCAAGTACTAACCAGGCCCGACCCTGCTTAGCTTTCGAGATCAGACGAGATCGGGCGTTCTCAACGTGGTATGGCCGTAAGCGAAATCTGCTGCCAAAAACGGGCTTTTTGAAGAAATTCATCGAATTTTTCAGGCCTTCTGAAGAAACTCTGCTCCCAAGACCGGGCATGTTGAAGAAACTCAGAGAATATTTCAGGCTTTTTGAAGAATCTCATGGACTCTTTTTTTTTTTTTTTTTTTTTTTAACCAAAAATGCTTACAGCACCTGGTATTCCCAGGCGGTCTCCCATCCAAGTACTAACCAGGCCCGACCCTGCTTAGCTTCCGAGATCAGACGAGATCGGGCGTTCTCAACGTGGTATGGCCGTAAGCGAAATCTGCTGCCAAAAACGGGCTTTTTGAAGAAATTCATCGAATTTTTCAGGCCTTCTGAAGAAACTCTGCTCCCAAGACCGGGCATGTTGAAGAAACTCAGAGAATATTTCAGGCTTTTTGAAGAATCTCATGGACTCTTTTTTTTTTTTTTTTTTTTTTTAAACCAAAAATGCTTACAGCACCTGGTATTCCCAGGCGGTCTCCCATCCAAGTACTAACCAGGCCCGACCCTGCTTAGCTTCCGAGATCAGACGAGATCGGGCGTTCTCAACGTGGTATGGCCGTAAGCGAAATCTGCTGCCAAAAACGGGCTTTTTGAAGAAATTCATCGAATTTTTCAGGCCTTCTGAAGAAACTCTGCTCCCAAGACCGGGCATGTTGAAGAAACTCAGAGAATATTTCAGGCTTTTTGAAGAATCTCATGGACTCTTTTTTTTTTTTTTTTTTTTTTAAACCAAAAATGCTTACAGCACCTGGTATTCCCAGGCGGTCTCCCATCCAAGTACTAACCAGGCCCGACCCTGCTTAGCTTTCGAGATCAGACGAGATCGGGCGTTCTCAACGTGGTATGGCCGTAAGCGAAATCTGCTGCCAAAAACGGGCTTTTTGAAGAAATTCATCGAATTTTTCAGGCCTTCTGAAGAAACTCTGCTCCCAAGACCGGGCATGTTGAAGAAACTCAGAGAATATTTCAGGCTTTTTGAAGAATCTCATGGACTCTTTTTTTTTTTTTTTTTTTTTTTAAACCAAAAACGCTTACAGCACCTGGTATTCCCAGGCGGTCTCCCATCCAAGTACTAACCAGGCCCGACCCTGCTTAGCTTCCGAGATCAGACGAGATCGGGCGTTCTCAACGTGGTATGGCCGTAAGCGAAATCTGCTGCCAAAAACGGGCTTTTTGAAGAAATTCATCGAATTTTTCAGGCCTTCTGAAGAAACTCTGCTCCCAAGACCGGGCATGTTGAAGAAACTCAGAGAATATTTCAGGCTTTTTGAAGAATCTCATGGACTCTTTTTTTTTTTTTTTTTTTTTTTAAACCAAAAATGCTTACAGCACCTGGTATTCCCAGGCGGTCTCCCATCCAAGTACTAACCAGGCCCGACCCTGCTTAGCTTCCGAGATCAGACGAGATCGGGCGTTCTCAACGTGGTATGGCCGTAAGCGAAATCTGCTGCCAAAAACGGGCTTTTTGAAGAAATTCATCGAATTTTTCAGGCCTTCTGAAGAAACTCTGCTCCCAAGACCGGGCATGTTGAAGAAACTCAGAGAATATTTCAGGCTTTTTGAAGAATCTCATGGACTCTTTTTTTTTTTTTTTAAACCAAAAATGCTTACAGCACCTGGTATTCCCAGGCGGTCTCCCATCCAAGTACTAACCAGGCCCGACCCTGCTTAGCTTCCGAGATCAGACGAGATCGGGCGTTCTCAACGTGGTATGGCCGTAAGCGAAATCTGCTGCCAAAAACGGGCTATTTAAAAGGTTAGAACATTAGTGAAGTAAACTAAAAAGCTTACAGCACCTGGTATTCCCAGGCGGTCTCCCATCCAAGTACTAACCAGGCCCGACCCTGCTTAGCTTCCGAGATCAGACGAGATCGGGCGTTCTCAACGTGGTATGGCCGTAAGCGAAATTTGCTGCCAAAAATGGGCTTTTTGAAGAAATTCATCGAATTTTTCAGGCCTTCTGAAGAAACTCTGCTCCCAAGACCGGGCATGTTGAAGAAACTCAGAGAATATTTCAGGCTTTTTGAAGAATCTCATGGACTCTTTTTTTTTTTTTTTAAACCAAAAATGCTTACAGCACCTGGTATTCCCAGGCGGTCTCCCATCCAAGTACTAACCAGGCCCGACCCTGCTTAGCTTCCGAGATCAGACGAGATCGGGCGTTCTCAACGTGGTATGGCCGTAAGCAAAATCTGCTGCCAAAAACGGGCTATTTAAAAGGTTAGAACATTAGTGAAGTAAACTAAAAAGCTTACAGCACCTGGTATTCCCAGGCGGTCTCCCATCCAAGTACTAACCAGGCCCGACCCTGCTTAGCTTTCGAGATCAGACGAGATCGGGCGTTCTCAACGTGGTATGGCCGTAAGCGAAATCTGCTGCCAAAAACGGGCTTTTTGAAGAAATTCATCGAATTTTTCAGGCCTTCTGAAGAAACTCTGCTCCCAAGACCGGGCATGTTGAAGAAACTCAGAGAATATTTCAGGCTTTTTGAAGAATCTCATGGACTCTTTTTTTTTTTTTTTTTTTTTTAAACCAAAAATGCTTACAGCACCTGGTATTCCCAGGCGGTCTCCCATCCAAGTACTAACCAGGCCCGACCCTGCTTAGCTTCCGAGATCAGACGAGATCGGGCGTTCTCAACGTGGTATGGCCATAAGCGAAATCTGCTGCCAAAAACGGGCTTTTTGAAGAAATTCATCGAATTTTTCAGGCCTTCTGAAGAAACTCTGCTCCCAAGACCGGGCATGTTGAAGAAACTCAGAGAATATTTCAGGCTTTTTGAAGAATCTCATGGACTCTTTTTTTTTTTTTTTTTTTTTTAAACCAAAAATGCTTACAGCACCTGGTATTCCCAGGCGGTCTCCCATCCAAGTACTAACCAGGCCCGACCCTGCTTAGCTTCCGAGATCAGACGAGATCGGGCGTTCTCAACGTGGTATGGCCGTAAGCGAAATCTGCTGCCAAAAACGGGCTTTTTGAAGAAATTCATCGAATTTTTCAGGCCTTCTGAAGAAACTCTGCTCCCAAGACCGGGCATGTTGAAGAAACTCAGAGAATATTTCAGGCTTTTTGAAGAATCTCATGGACTCTTTTTTTTTTTTTTTTTTTTTTTAAACCAAAAATGCTTACAGCACCTGGTATTCCCAGGCGGTCTCCCATCCAAGTACTAACCAGGCCCGACCCTGCTTAGCTTTCGAGATCAGACGAGATCGGGCGTTCTCAACGTGGTATGGCCGTAAGCGAAATCTGCTGCCAAAAACGGGCTTTTTGAAGAAATTCATCGAATTTTTCAGGCCTTCTGAAGAAACTCTGCTCCCAAGACCGGGCATGTTGAAGAAACTCAGAGAATATTTCAGGCTTTTTGAAGAATCTCATGGACTCTTTTTTTTTTTTTTTTTTTTTTAAACCAAAAATGCTTACAGCACCTGGTATTCCCAGGCGGTCTCCCATCCAAGTACTAACCAGGCCCGACCCTGCTTAGCTTTCGAGATCAGACGAGATCGGGCGTTCTCAACGTGGTATGGCCGTAAGCGAAATCTGCTGCCAAAAACGGGCTTTTTGAAGAAATTCATCGAATTTTTCAGGCCTTCTGAAGAAACTCTGCTCCCAAGACCGGGCATGTTGAAGAAACTCAGAGAATATTTCAGGCTTTTTGAAGAATCTCATGGACTCTTTTTTTTTTTTTTTTTTTTTTAAACCAAAAACGCTTACAGCACCTGGTATTCCCAGGCGGTCTCCCATCCAAGTACTAACCAGGCCCGACCCTGCTTAGCTTCCGAGATCAGACGAGATCGGGCGTTCTCAACGTGGTATGGCCGTAAGCGAAATCTGCTGCCAAAAACGGGCTTTTTGAAGAAATTCATCGAATTTTTCAGGCCTTCTGAAGAAACTCTGCTCCCAAGACCGGGCATGTTGAAGAAACTCAGAGAATATTTCAGGCTTTTTGAAGAATCTCATGGACTCTTTTTTTTTTTTTTTTTTTTTTTAAACCAAAAATGCTTACAGCACCTGGTATTCCCAGGCGGTCTCCCATCCAAGTACTAACCAGGCCCGACCCTGCTTAGCTTCCGAGATCAGACGAGATCGGGCGTTCTCAACGTGGTATGGCCGTAAGCGAAATCTGCTGCCAAAAACGGGCTTTTTGAAGAAATTCATCGAATTTTTCAGGCCTTCTGAAGAAACTCTGCTCCCAAGACCGGGCATGTTGAAGAAACTCAGAGAATATTTCAGGCTTTTTGAAGAATCTCATGGACTCTTTTTTTTTTTTTTTAAACCAAAAATGCTTACAGCACCTGGTATTCCCAGGCGGTCTCCCATCCAAGTACTAACCAGGCCCGACCCTGCTTAGCTTCCGAGATCAGACGAGATCGGGCGTTCTCAACGTGGTATGGCCGTAAGCGAAATCTGCTGCCAAAAACGGGCTATTTAAAAGGTTAGAACATTAGTGAAGTAAACTAAAAAGCTTACAGCACCTGGTATTCCCAGGCGGTCTCCCATCCAAGTACTAACCAGGCCCGACCCTGCTTAGCTTCCGAGATCAGACGAGATCGGGCGTTCTCAACGTGGTATGGCCGTAAGCGAAATTTGCTGCCAAAAATGGGCTTTTTGAAGAAATTCATCGAATTTTTCAGGCCTTCTTAAGAAACTCTGCTCCCAAGACCGGGCATGTTGAAGAAACTCAGAGAATATTTCAGGCTTTTTGAAGAATCTCATGGACTCTTTTTTTTTTTTTTTAAACCAAAAATGCTTACAGCACCTGGTATTCCCAGGCGGTCTCCCATCCAAGTACTAACCAGGCCCGACCCTGCTTAGCTTCCGAGATCAGACGAGATCGGGCGTTCTCAACGTGGTATGGCCGTAAGCGAAATCTGCTGCCAAAAACGGGCTATTTAAAAGGTTAGAACATTAGTGAAGTAAACTAAAAAGCTTACAGCACCTGGTATTCCCAGGCGGTCTCCCATCCAAGTACTAACCAGGCCCGACCCTGCTTAGCTTCCGAGATCAGACGAGATCGGGCGTTCTCAACGTGGTATGGCCGTAAGCGAAATCTGCTGCCAAAAACGGGCTTTTTGAAGAAATTCATCGAATTTTTCAGGCCTTCTGAAGAAACTCTGCTCCCAAGACCGGGCATGTTGAAGAAACTCAGAGAATATTTCAGGCTTTTTGAAGAATCTCATGGACTCTTTTTTTTTTTTTTTTTTTTTTAAACCAAAAATGCTTACAGCACCTGGTATTCCCAGGCGGTCTCCCATCCAAGTACTAACCAGGCCCGACCCTGCTTAGCTTTCGAGATCAGACGAGATCGGGCGTTCTCAACGTGGTATGGCCGTAAGCGAAATCTGCTGCCAAAAACGGGCTTTTTGAAGAAATTCATCGAATTTTTCAGGCCTTCTGAAGAAACTCTGCTCCCAAGACCGGGCATGTTGAAGAAACTCAGAGAATATTTCAGGCTTTTTGAAGAATCTCATGGACTCTTTTTTTTTTTTTTTTTTTTTTAAACCAAAAATGCTTACAGCACCTGGTATTCCCAGGCGGTCTCCCATCCAAGTACTAACCAGGCCCGACCCTGCTTAGCTTCCGAGATCAGACGAGATCGGGCGTTCTCAACGTGGTATGGCCGTAAGCGAAATCTGCTGCCAAAAACGGGCTATTTAAAAGGTTAGAACATTAGTGAAGTAAACTAAAAAGCTTACAGCACCTGGTATTCCCAGGCGGTCTCCCATCCAAGTACTAACCAGGCCCGACCCTGCTTAGCTTCCGAGATCAGACGAGATCGGGCGTTCTCAACGTGGTATGGCCGTAAGCGAAATCTGCTGCCAAAAACGGGCTTTTTGAAGAAATTCATCGAATTTTTCAGGCCTTCTGAAGAAACTCTGCTCCCAAGACCGGGCATGTTGAAGAAACTCAGAGAATATTTCAGGCTTTTTGAAGAATCTCATGGACTCTTTTTTTTTTTTTTTTTTTTTTTAAACCAAAAATGCTTACAGCACCTGGTATTCCCAGGCGGTCTCCCATCCAAGTACTAACCAGGCCCGACCCTGCTTAGCTTCCGAGATCAGACGAGATCGGGCGTTCTCAACGTGGTATGGCCGTAAGCGAAATCTGCTGCCAAAAACGGGCTATTTAAAAGGTTAGAACATTAGTGAAGTAAACTAAAAAGCTTACAGCACCTGGTATTCCCAGGCGGTCTCCCATCCAAGTACTAACCAGGCCCGACCCTGCTTAGCTTCCGAGATCAGACGAGATCGGGCGTTCTCAACGTGGTATGGCCGTAAGCGAAATCTGCTGCCAAAAACGGGCTTTTTGAAGAAATTCATCGAATTTTTCAGGCCTTCTGAAGAAACTCTGCTCCCAAGACCGGGCATGTTGAAGAAACTCAGAGAATATTTCAGGCTTTTTGAAGAATCTCATGGACTCTTTTTTTTTTTTTTTTTTTTTTAAACCAAAAATGCTTACAGCACCTGGTATTCCCAGGCGGTCTCCCATCCAAGTACTAACCAGGCCCGACCCTGCTTAGCTTTCGAGATCAGACGAGATCGGGCGTTCTCAACGTGGTATGGCCGTAAGCGAAATCTGCTGCCAAAAACGGGCTTTTTGAAGAAATTCATCGAATTTTTCAGGCCTTCTGAAGAAACTCTGCTCCCAAGACCGGGCATGTTGAAGAAACTCAGAGAATATTTCAGGCTTTTTGAAGAATCTCATGGACTCTTTTTTTTTTTTTTTTTTTTTTTAACCAAAAATGCTTACAGCACCTGGTATTCCCAGGCGGTCTCCCATCCAAGTACTAACCAGGCCCGACCCTGCTTAGCTTCCGAGATCAGACGAGATCGGGCGTTCTCAACGTGGTATGGCCGTAAGCGAAATCTGCTGCCAAAAACGGGCTTTTTGAAGAAATTCATCGAATTTTTCAGGCCTTCTGAAGAAACTCTGCTCCCAAGACCGGGCATGTTGAAGAAACTCAGAGAATATTTCAGGCTTTTTGAAGAATCTCATGGACTCTTTTTTTTTTTTTTTTTTTTTTTAAACCAAAAATGCTTACAGCACCTGGTATTCCCAGGCGGTCTCCCATCCAAGTACTAACCAGGCCCGACCCTGCTTAGCTTCCGAGATCAGACGAGATCGGGCGTTCTCAACGTGGTATGGCCGTAAGCGAAATCTGCTGCCAAAAACGGGCTTTTTGAAGAAATTCATCGAATTTTTCAGGCCTTCTGAAGAAACTCTGCTCCCAAGACCGGGCATGTTGAAGAAACTCAGAGAATATTTCAGGCTTTTTGAAGAATCTCATGGACTCTTTTTTTTTTTTTTTTTTTTTTAAACCAAAAATGCTTACAGCACCTGGTATTCCCAGGCGGTCTCCCATCCAAGTACTAACCAGGCCCGACCCTGCTTAGCTTTCGAGATCAGACGAGATCGGGCGTTCTCAACGTGGTATGGCCGTAAGCGAAATCTGCTGCCAAAAACGGGCTTTTTGAAGAAATTCATCGAATTTTTCAGGCCTTCTGAAGAAACTCTGCTCCCAAGACCGGGCATGTTGAAGAAACTCAGAGAATATTTCAGGCTTTTTGAAGAATCTCATGGACTCTTTTTTTTTTTTTTTTTTTTTTAAACCAAAAACGCTTACAGCACCTGGTATTCCCAGGCGGTCTCCCATCCAAGTACTAACCAGGCCCGACCCTGCTTAGCTTCCGAGATCAGACGAGATCGGGCGTTCTCAACGTGGTATGGCCGTAAGCGAAATCTGCTGCCAAAAACGGGCTTTTTGAAGAAATTCATCGAATTTTTCAGGCCTTCTGAAGAAACTCTGCTCCCAAGACCGGGCATGTTGAAGAAACTCAGAGAATATTTCAGGCTTTTTGAAGAATCTCATGGACTCTTTTTTTTTTTTTTTTTTTTTTTAAACCAAAAATGCTTACAGCACCTGGTATTCCCAGGCGGTCTCCCATCCAAGTACTAACCAGGCCCGACCCTGCTTAGCTTCCGAGATCAGACGAGATCGGGCGTTCTCAACGTGGTATGGCCGTAAGCGAAATCTGCTGCCAAAAACGGGCTTTTTGAAGAAATTCATCGAATTTTTCAGGCCTTCTGAAGAAACTCTGCTCCCAAGACCGGGCATGTTGAAGAAACTCAGAGAATATTTCAGGCTTTTTGAAGAATCTCATGGACTCTTTTTTTTTTTTTTTAAACCAAAAATGCTTACAGCACCTGGTATTCCCAGGCGGTCTCCCATCCAAGTACTAACCAGGCCCGACCCTGCTTAGCTTCCGAGATCAGACGAGATCGGGCGTTCTCAACGTGGTATGGCCGTAAGCGAAATCTGCTGCCAAAAACGGGCTATTTAAAAGGTTAGAACATTAGTGAAGTAAACTAAAAAGCTTACAGCACCTGGTATTCCCAGGCGGTCTCCCATCCAAGTACTAACCAGGCCCGACCCTGCTTAGCTTCCGAGATCAGACGAGATCGGGCGTTCTCAACGTGGTATGGCCGTAAGCGAAATTTGCTGCCAAAAATGGGCTTTTTGAAGAAATTCATCGAATTTTTCAGGCCTTCTGAAGAAACTCTGCTCCCAAGACCGGGCATGTTGAAGAAACTCAGAGAATATTTCAGGCTTTTTGAAGAATCTCATGGACTCTTTTTTTTTTTTTTTAAACCAAAAATGCTTACAGCACCTGGTATTCCCAGGCGGTCTCCCATCCAAGTACTAACCAGGCCCGACCCTGCTTAGCTTCCGAGATCAGACGAGATCGGGCGTTCTCAACGTGGTATGGCCGTAAGCAAAATCTGCTGCCAAAAACGGGCTATTTAAAAGGTTAGAACATTAGTGAAGTAAACTAAAAAGCTTACAGCACCTGGTATTCCCAGGCGGTCTCCCATCCAAGTACTAACCAGGCCCGACCCTGCTTAGCTTTCGAGATCAGACGAGATCGGGCGTTCTCAACGTGGTATGGCCGTAAGCGAAATCTGCTGCCAAAAACGGGCTTTTTGAAGAAATTCATCGAATTTTTCAGGCCTTCTGAAGAAACTCTGCTCCCAAGACCGGGCATGTTGAAGAAACTCAGAGAATATTTCAGGCTTTTTGAAGAATCTCATGGACTCTTTTTTTTTTTTTTTTTTTTTTAAACCAAAAATGCTTACAGCACCTGGTATTCCCAGGCGGTCTCCCATCCAAGTACTAACCAGGCCCGACCCTGCTTAGCTTCCGAGATCAGACGAGATCGGGCGTTCTCAACGTGGTATGGCCATAAGCGAAATCTGCTGCCAAAAACGGGCTTTTTGAAGAAATTCATCGAATTTTTCAGGCCTTCTGAAGAAACTCTGCTCCCAAGACCGGGCATGTTGAAGAAACTCAGAGAATATTTCAGGCTTTTTGAAGAATCTCATGGACTCTTTTTTTTTTTTTTTTTTTTTTAAACCAAAAATGCTTACAGCACCTGGTATTCCCAGGCGGTCTCCCATCCAAGTACTAACCAGGCCCGACCCTGCTTAGCTTCCGAGATCAGACGAGATCGGGCGTTCTCAACGTGGTATGGCCGTAAGCGAAATCTGCTGCCAAAAACGGGCTTTTTGAAGAAATTCATCGAATTTTTCAGGCCTTCTGAAGAAACTCTGCTCCCAAGACCGGGCATGTTGAAGAAACTCAGAGAATATTTCAGGCTTTTTGAAGAATCTCATGGACTCTTTTTTTTTTTTTTTTTTTTTTTAAACCAAAAATGCTTACAGCACCTGGTATTCCCAGGCGGTCTCCCATCCAAGTACTAACCAGGCCCGACCCTGCTTAGCTTTCGAGATCAGACGAGATCGGGCGTTCTCAACGTGGTATGGCCGTAAGCGAAATCTGCTGCCAAAAACGGGCTTTTTGAAGAAATTCATCGAATTTTTCAGGCCTTCTGAAGAAACTCTGCTCCCAAGACCGGGCATGTTGAAGAAACTCAGAGAATATTTCAGGCTTTTTGAAGAATCTCATGGACTCTTTTTTTTTTTTTTTTTTTTTTAAACCAAAAATGCTTACAGCACCTGGTATTCCCAGGCGGTCTCCCATCCAAGTACTAACCAGGCCCGACCCTGCTTAGCTTTCGAGATCAGACGAGATCGGGCGTTCTCAACGTGGTATGGCCGTAAGCGAAATCTGCTGCCAAAAACGGGCTTTTTGAAGAAATTCATCGAATTTTTCAGGCCTTCTGAAGAAACTCTGCTCCCAAGACCGGGCATGTTGAAGAAACTCAGAGAATATTTCAGGCTTTTTGAAGAATCTCATGGACTCTTTTTTTTTTTTTTTTTTTTTTAAACCAAAAACGCTTACAGCACCTGGTATTCCCAGGCGGTCTCCCATCCAAGTACTAACCAGGCCCGACCCTGCTTAGCTTCCGAGATCAGACGAGATCGGGCGTTCTCAACGTGGTATGGCCGTAAGCGAAATCTGCTGCCAAAAACGGGCTTTTTGAAGAAATTCATCGAATTTTTCAGGCCTTCTGAAGAAACTCTGCTCCCAAGACCGGGCATGTTGAAGAAACTCAGAGAATATTTCAGGCTTTTTGAAGAATCTCATGGACTCTTTTTTTTTTTTTTTTTTTTTTTAAACCAAAAATGCTTACAGCACCTGGTATTCCCAGGCGGTCTCCCATCCAAGTACTAACCAGGCCCGACCCTGCTTAGCTTCCGAGATCAGACGAGATCGGGCGTTCTCAACGTGGTATGGCCGTAAGCGAAATCTGCTGCCAAAAACGGGCTTTTTGAAGAAATTCATCGAATTTTTCAGGCCTTCTGAAGAAACTCTGCTCCCAAGACCGGGCATGTTGAAGAAACTCAGAGAATATTTCAGGCTTTTTGAAGAATCTCATGGACTCTTTTTTTTTTTTTTTAAACCAAAAATGCTTACAGCACCTGGTATTCCCAGGCGGTCTCCCATCCAAGTACTAACCAGGCCCGACCCTGCTTAGCTTCCGAGATCAGACGAGATCGGGCGTTCTCAACGTGGTATGGCCGTAAGCGAAATCTGCTGCCAAAAACGGGCTATTTAAAAGGTTAGAACATTAGTGAAGTAAACTAAAAAGCTTACAGCACCTGGTATTCCCAGGCGGTCTCCCATCCAAGTACTAACCAGGCCCGACCCTGCTTAGCTTCCGAGATCAGACGAGATCGGGCGTTCTCAACGTGGTATGGCCGTAAGCGAAATCTGCTGCCAAAAACGGGCTTTTTGAAGAAATTCATCGAATTTTTCAGGCCTTCTGAAGAAACTCTGCTCCCAAGACCGGGCATGTTGAAGAAACTCAGAGAATATTTCAGGCTTTTTGAAGAATCTCATGGACTCTTTTTTTTTTTTTTTTTTTTTTAAACCAAAAATGCTTACAGCACCTGGTATTCCCAGGCGGTCTCCCATCCAAGTACTAACCAGGCCCGACCCTGCTTAGCTTCCGAGATCAGACGAGATCGGGCGTTCTCAACGTGGTATGGCCGTAAGCGAAATCTGCTGCCAAAAACGGGCTATTTAAAAGGTTAGAACATTAGTGAAGTAAACTAAAAAGCTTACAGCACCTGGTATTCCCAGGCGGTCTCCCATCCAAGTACTAACCAGGCCCGACCCTGCTTAGCTTCCGAGATCAGACGAGATCGGGCGTTCTCAACGTGGTATGGCCGTAAGCGAAATCTGCTGCCAAAAACGGGCTTTTTGAAGAAATTCATCGAATTTTTCAGGCCTTCTGAAGAAACTCTGCTCCCAAGACCGGGCATGTTGAAGAAACTCAGAGAATATTTCAGGCTTTTTGAAGAATCTCATGGACTCTTTTTTTTTTTTTTTTTTTTTTTAAACCAAAAATGCTTACAGCACCTGGTATTCCCAGGCGGTCTCCCATCCAAGTACTAACCAGGCCCGACCCTGCTTAGCTTTCGAGATCAGACGAGATCGGGCGTTCTCAACGTGGTATGGCCGTAAGCGAAATCTGCTGCCAAAAACGGGCTTTTTGAAGAAATTCATCGAATTTTTCAGGCCTTCTGAAGAAACTCTGCTCCCAAGACCGGGCATGTTGAAGAAACTCAGAGAATATTTCAGGCTTTTTGAAGAATCTCATGGACTCTTTTTTTTTTTTTTTTTTTTTTAAACCAAAAATGCTTACAGCACCTGGTATTCCCAGGCGGTCTCCCATCCAAGTACTAACCAGGCCCGACCCTGCTTAGCTTCCGAGATCAGACGAGATCGGGCGTTCTCAACGTGGTATGGCCATAAGCGAAATCTGCTGCCAAAAACGGGCTTTTTGAAGAAATTCATCGAATTTTTCAGGCCTTCTGAAGAAACTCTGCTCCCAAGACCGGGCATGTTGAAGAAACTCAGAGAATATTTCAGGCTTTTTGAAGAATCTCATGGACTCTTTTTTTTTTTTTTTTTTTTTTAAACCAAAAATGCTTACAGCACCTGGTATTCCCAGGCGGTCTCCCATCCAAGTACTAACCAGGCCCGACCCTGCTTAGCTTCCGAGATCAGACGAGATCGGGCGTTCTCAACGTGGTATGGCCGTAAGCGAAATCTGCTGCCAAAAACGGGCTTTTTGAAGAAATTCATCGAATTTTTCAGGCCTTCTGAAGAAACTCTGCTCCCAAGACCGGGCATGTTGAAGAAACTCAGAGAATATTTCAGGCTTTTTGAAGAATCTCATGGACTCTTTTTTTTTTTTTTTTTTTTTTTAAACCAAAAATGCTTACAGCACCTGGTATTCCCAGGCGGTCTCCCATCCAAGTACTAACCAGGCCCGACCCTGCTTAGCTTTCGAGATCAGACGAGATCGGGCGTTCTCAATGTGGTATGGCCGTAAGCGAAATCTGCTGCCAAAAACGGGCTTTTTGAAGAAATTCATCGAATTTTTCAGGCCTTCTGAAGAAACTCTGCTCCCAAGACCGGGCATGTTGAAGAAACTCAGAGAATATTTCAGGCTTTTTGAAGAATCTCATGGACTCTTTTTTTTTTTTTTTTTTTTTTTAAACCAAAAACGCTTACAGCACCTGGTATTCCCAGGCGGTCTCCCATCCAAGTACTAACCAGGCCCGACCCTGCTTAGCTTCCGAGATCAGACGAGATCGGGCGTTCTCAACGTGGTATGGCCGTAAGCGAAATCTGCTGCCAAAAACGGGCTTTTTGAAGAAATTCATCGAATTTTTCAGGCCTTCTGAAGAAACTCTGCTCCCAAGACCGGGCATGTTGAAGAAACTCAGAGAATATTTCAGGCTTTTTGAAGAATCTCATGGACTCTTTTTTTTTTTTTTTAAACCAAAAATGCTTACAGCACCTGGTATTCCCAGGCGGTCTCCCATCCAAGTACTAACCAGGCCCGACCCTGCTTAGCTTCCGAGATCAGACGAGATCGGGCGTTCTCAACGTGGTATGGCCGTAAGCGAAATCTGCTGCCAAAAACGGGCTATTTAAAAGGTTAGAACATTAGTGAAGTAAACTAAAAAGCTTACAGCACCTGGTATTCCCAGGCGGTCTCCCATCCAAGTACTAACCAGGCCCGACCCTGCTTAGCTTCCGAGATCAGACGAGATCGGGCGTTCTCAACGTGGTATGGCCGTAAGCGAAATTTGCTGCCAAAAATGGGCTTTTTGAAGAAATTCATCGAATTTTTCAGGCCTTCTGAAGAAACTCTGCTCCCAAGACCGGGCATGTTGAAGAAACTCAGAGAATATTTCAGGCTTTTTGAAGAATCTCATGGACTCTTTTTTTTTTTTTTTAAACCAAAAATGCTTACAGCACCTGGTATTCCCAGGCGGTCTCCCATCCAAGTACTAACCAGGCCCGACCCTGCTTAGCTTCCGAGATCAGACGAGATCGGGCGTTCTCAACGTGGTATGGCCGTAAGCGAAATCTGCTGCCAAAAACGGGCTATTTAAAAGGTTAGAACATTAGTGAAGTAAACTAAAAAGCTTACAGCACCTGGTATTCCCAGGCGGTCTCCCATCCAAGTACTAACCAGGCCCGACCCTGCTTAGCTTTCGAGATCAGACGAGATCGGGCGTTCTCAACGTGGTATGGCCGTAAGCGAAATCTGCTGCCAAAAACGGGCTTTTTGAAGAAATTCATCGAATTTTTCAGGCCTTCTGAAGAAACTCTGCTCCCAAGACCGGGCATGTTGAAGAAACTCAGAGAATATTTCAGGCTTTTTGAAGAATCTCATGGACTCTTTTTTTTTTTTTTTTTTTTTTAAACCAAAAATGCTTACAGCACCTGGTATTCCCAGGCGGTCTCCCATCCAAGTACTAACCAGGCCCGACCCTGCTTAGCTTCCGAGATCAGACGAGATCGGGCGTTCTCAACGTGGTATGGCCGTAAGCGAAATCTGCTGCCAAAAACGGGCTTTTTGAAGAAATTCATCGAATTTTTCAGGCCTTCTGAAGAAACTCTGCTCCCAAGACCGGGCATGTTGAAGAAACTCAGAGAATATTTCAGGCTTTTTGAAGAATCTCATGGACTCTTTTTTTTTTTTTTTTTTTTTTAAACCAAAAATGCTTACAGCACCTGGTATTCCCAGGCGGTCTCCCATCCAAGTACTAACCAGGCCCGACCCTGCTTAGCTTTCGAGATCAGACGAGATCGGGCGTTCTCAACGTGGTATGGCCGTAAGCGAAATCTGCTGCCAAAAACGGGCTTTTTGAAGAAATTCATCGAATTTTTCAGGCCTTCTGAAGAAACTCTGCTCCCAAGACCGGGCATGTTGAAGAAACTCAGAGAATATTTCAGGCTTTTTGAAGAATCTCATGGACTCTTTTTTTTTTTTTTTTTTTTTTAAACCAAAAACGCTTACAGCACCTGGTATTCCCAGGCGGTCTCCCATCCAAGTACTAACCAGGCCCGACCCTGCTTAACTTCCGAGATCAGACGAGATCGGGCGTTCTCAACGTGGTATGGCCGTAAGCGAAATCTGCTGCCAAAAACGGGCTTTTTGAAGAAATTCATCGAATTTTTCAGGCCTTCTGAAGAAACTCTGCTCCCAAGACCGGGCATGTTGAAGAAACTCAGAGAATATTTCAGGCTTTTTGAAGAATCTCATGGACTCTTTTTTTTTTTTTTTTTTTTTTAAACCAAAAATGCTTACAGCACCTGGTATTCCCAGGCGGTCTCCCATCCAAGTACTAACCAGGCCCGACCCTGCTTAGCTTCCGAGATCAGACGAGATCGGGCGTTCTCAACGTGGTATGGCCATAAGCGAAATCTGCTGCCAAAAACGGGCTTTTTGAAGAAATTCATCGAATTTTTCAGGCCTTCTGAAGAAACTCTGCTCCCAAGACCGGGCATGTTGAAGAAACTCAGAGAATATTTCAGGCTTTTTGAAGAATCTCATGGACTCTTTTTTTTTTTTTTTTTTTTTTAAACCAAAAATGCTTACAGCACCTGGTATTCCCAGGCGGTCTCCCATCCAAGTACTAACCAGGCCCGACCCTGCTTAGCTTCCGAGATCAGACGAGATCGGGCGTTCTCAACGTGGTATGGCCGTAAGCGAAATCTGCTGCCAAAAACGGGCTTTTTGAAGAAATTCATCGAATTTTTCAGGCCTTCTGAAGAAACTCTGCTCCCAAGACCGGGCATGTTGAAGAAACTCAGAGAATATTTCAGGCTTTTTGAAGAATCTCATGGACTCTTTTTTTTTTTTTTTTTTTTTTAAACCAAAAATGCTTACAGCACCTGGTATTCCCAGGCGGTCTCCCATCCAAGTACTAACCAGGCCCGACCCTGCTTAGCTTCCGAGATCAGACGAGATCGGGCGTTCTCAACGTGGTATGGCCATAAGCGAAATCTGCTGCCAAAAACGGGCTTTTTGAAGAAATTCATCGAATTTTTCAGGCCTTCTGAAGAAACTCTGCTCCCAAGACCGGGCATGTTGAAGAAACTCAGAGAATATTTCAGGCTTTTTGAAGAATCTCATGGACTCTTTTTTTTTTTTTTTTTTTTTTAAACCAAAAATGCTTACAGCACCTGGTATTCCCAGGCGGTCTCCCATCCAAGTACTAACCAGGCCCGACCCTGCTTAGCTTCCGAGATCAGACGAGATCGGGCGTTCTCAACGTGGTATGGCCGTAAGCGAAATCTGCTGCCAAAAACGGGCTTTTTGAAGAAATTCATCGAATTTTTCAGGCCTTCTGAAGAAACTCTGCTCCCAAGACCGGGCATGTTGAAGAAACTCAGAGAATATTTCAGGCTTTTTGAAGAATCTCATGGACTCTTTTTTTTTTTTTTTTTTTTTTAAACCAAAAATGCTTACAGCACCTGGTATTCCCAGGCGGTCTCCCATCCAAGTACTAACCAGGCCCGACCCTGCTTAGCTTTCGAGATCAGACGAGATCGGGCGTTCTCAACGTGGTATGGCCGTAAGCGAAATCTGCTGCCAAAAACGGGCTTTTTGAAGAAATTCATCGAATTTTTCAGGCCTTCTGAAGAAACTCTGCTCCCAAGACCGGGCATGTTGAAGAAACTCAGAGAATATTTCAGGCTTTTTGAAGAATCTCATGGACTCTTTTTTTTTTTTTTTTTTTTTTAAACCAAAAATGCTTACAGCACCTGGTATTCCCAGGCGGTCTCCCATCCAAGTACTAACCAGGCCCGACCCTGCTTAGCTTCCGAGATCAGACGAGATCGGGCGTTCTCAACGTGGTATGGCCGTAAGCGAAATCTGCTGCCAAAAACGGGCTTTTTGAAGAAATTCATCGAATTTTTCAGGCCTTCTGAAGAAACTCTGCTCCCAAGACCGGGCATGTTGAAGAAACTCAGAGAATATTTCAGGCTTTTTGAAGAATCTCATGGACTCTTTTTTTTTTTTTTTTTTTTTTAAACCAAAAATGCTTACAGCACCTGGTATTCCCAGGCGGTCTCCCATCCAAGTACTAACCAGGCCCGACCCTGCTTAGCTTTCGAGATCAGACGAGATCGGGCGTTCTCAATGTGGTATGGCCGTAAGCGAAATCTGCTGCCAAAAACGGGCTTTTTGAAGAAATTCATCGAATTTTTCAGGCCTTCTGAAGAAACTCTGCTCCCAAGACCGGGCATGTTGAAGAAACTCAGAGAATATTTCAGGCTTTTTGAAGAATCTCATGGACTCTTTTTTTTTTTTTTTTTTTTTTAAACCAAAAACGCTTACAGCACCTGGTATTCCCAGGCGGTCTCCCATCCAAGTACTAACCAGGCCCGACCCTGCTTAGCTTCCGAGATCAGACGAGATCGGGCGTTCTCAACGTGGTATGGCCGTAAGCGAAATCTGCTGCCAAAAACGGGCTTTTTGAAGAAATTCATCGAATTTTTCAGGCCTTCTGAAGAAACTCTGCTCCCAAGACCGGGCATGTTGAAGAAACTCAGAGAATATTTCAGGCTTTTTGAAGAATCTCATGGACTCTTTTTTTTTTTTTTTAAACCAAAAATGCTTACAGCACCTGGTATTCCCAGGCGGTCTCCCATCCAAGTACTAACCAGGCCCGACCCTGCTTAGCTTCCGAGATCAGACGAGATCGGGCGTTCTCAACGTGGTATGGCCGTAAGCGAAATCTGCTGCCAAAAACGGGCTATTTAAAAGGTTAGAACATTAGTGAAGTAAACTAAAAAGCTTACAGCACCTGGTATTCCCAGGCGGTCTCCCATCCAAGTACTAACCAGGCCCGACCCTGCTTAGCTTCCGAGATCAGACGAGATCGGGCGTTCTCAACGTGGTATGGCCGTAAGCGAAATTTGCTGCCAAAAATGGGCTTTTTGAAGAAATTCATCGAATTTTTCAGGCCTTCTGAAGAAACTCTGCTCCCAAGACCGGGCATGTTGAAGAAACTCAGAGAATATTTCAGGCTTTTTGAAGAATCTCATGGACTCTTTTTTTTTTTTTTTAAACCAAAAATGCTTACAGCACCTGGTATTCCCAGGCGGTCTCCCATCCAAGTACTAACCAGGCCCGACCCTGCTTAGCTTCCGAGATCAGACGAGATCGGGCGTTCTCAACGTGGTATGGCCGTAAGCGAAATCTGCTGCCAAAAACGGGCTATTTAAAAGGTTAGAACATTAGTGAAGTAAACTAAAAAGCTTACAGCACCTGGTATTCCCAGGCGGTCTCCCATCCAAGTACTAACCAGGCCCGACCCTGCTTAGCTTTCGAGATCAGACGAGATCGGGCGTTCTCAACGTGGTATGGCCGTAAGCGAAATCTGCTGCCAAAAACGGGCTTTTTGAAGAAATTCATCGAATTTTTCAGGCCTTCTGAAGAAACTCTGCTCCCAAGACCGGGCATGTTGAAGAAACTCAGAGAATATTTCAGGCTTTTTGAAGAATCTCATGGACTCTTTTTTTTTTTTTTTTTTTTTTAAACCAAAAATGCTTACAGCACCTGGTATTCCCAGGCGGTCTCCCATCCAAGTACTAACCAGGCCCGACCCTGCTTAGCTTCCGAGATCAGACGAGATCGGGCGTTCTCAACGTGGTATGGCCGTAAGCGAAATCTGCTGCCAAAAACGGGCTTTTTGAAGAAATTCATCGAATTTTTCAGGCCTTCTGAAGAAACTCTGCTCCCAAGACCGGGCATGTTGAAGAAACTCAGAGAATATTTCAGGCTTTTTGAAGAATCTCATGGACTCTTTTTTTTTTTTTTTTTTTTTTAAACCAAAAACGCTTACAGCACCTGGTATTCCCAGGCGGTCTCCCATCCAAGTACTAACCAGGCCCGACCCTGCTTAACTTCCGAGATCAGACGAGATCGGGCGTTCTCAACGTGGTATGGCCGTAAGCGAAATCTGCTGCCAAAAACGGGCTTTTTGAAGAAATTCATCGAATTTTTCAGGCCTTCTGAAGAAACTCTGCTCCCAAGACCGGGCATGTTGAAGAAACTCAGAGAATATTTCAGGCTTTTTGAAGAATCTCATGGACTCTTTTTTTTTTTTTTTTTTTTTTAAACCAAAAATGCTTACAGCACCTGGTATTCCCAGGCGGTCTCCCATCCAAGTACTAACCAGGCCCGACCCTGCTTAGCTTCCGAGATCAGACGAGATCGGGCGTTCTCAACGTGGTATGGCCATAAGCGAAATCTGCTGCCAAAAACGGGCTTTTTGAAGAAATTCATCGAATTTTTCAGGCCTTCTGAAGAAACTCTGCTCCCAAGACCGGGCATGTTGAAGAAACTCAGAGAATATTTCAGGCTTTTTGAAGAATCTCATGGACTCTTTTTTTTTTTTTTTTTTTTTTAAACCAAAAATGCTTACAGCACCTGGTATTCCCAGGCGGTCTCCCATCCAAGTACTAACCAGGCCCGACCCTGCTTAGCTTCCGAGATCAGACGAGATCGGGCGTTCTCAACGTGGTATGGCCGTAAGCGAAATCTGCTGCCAAAAACGGGCTTTTTGAAGAAATTCATCGAATTTTTCAGGCCTTCTGAAGAAACTCTGCTCCCAAGACCGGGCATGTTGAAGAAACTCAGAGAATATTTCAGGCTTTTTGAAGAATCTCATGGACTCTTTTTTTTTTTTTTTTTTTTTTAAACCAAAAATGCTTACAGCACCTGGTATTCCCAGGCGGTCTCCCATCCAAGTACTAACCAGGCCCGACCCTGCTTAGCTTCCGAGATCAGACGAGATCGGGCGTTCTCAACGTGGTATGGCCATAAGCGAAATCTGCTGCCAAAAACGGGCTTTTTGAAGAAATTCATCGAATTTTTCAGGCCTTCTGAAGAAACTCTGCTCCCAAGACCGGGCATGTTGAAGAAACTCAGAGAATATTTCAGGCTTTTTGAAGAATCTCATGGACTCTTTTTTTTTTTTTTTTTTTTTTAAACCAAAAATGCTTACAGCACCTGGTATTCCCAGGCGGTCTCCCATCCAAGTACTAACCAGGCCCGACCCTGCTTAGCTTCCGAGATCAGACGAGATCGGGCGTTCTCAACGTGGTATGGCCGTAAGCGAAATCTGCTGCCAAAAACGGGCTTTTTGAAGAAATTCATCGAATTTTTCAGGCCTTCTGAAGAAACTCTGCTCCCAAGACCGGGCATGTTGAAGAAACTCAGAGAATATTTCAGGCTTTTTGAAGAATCTCATGGACTCTTTTTTTTTTTTTTTTTTTTTTAAACCAAAAATGCTTACAGCACCTGGTATTCCCAGGCGGTCTCCCATCCAAGTACTAACCAGGCCCGACCCTGCTTAGCTTTCGAGATCAGACGAGATCGGGCGTTCTCAACGTGGTATGGCCGTAAGCGAAATCTGCTGCCAAAAACGGGCTTTTTGAAGAAATTCATCGAATTTTTCAGGCCTTCTGAAGAAACTCTGCTCCCAAGACCGGGCATGTTGAAGAAACTCAGAGAATATTTCAGGCTTTTTGAAGAATCTCATGGACTCTTTTTTTTTTTTTTTTTTTTTTAAACCAAAAACGCTTACAGCACCTGGTATTCCCAGGCGGTCTCCCATCCAAGTACTAACCAGGCCCGACCCTGCTTAACTTCCGAGATCAGACGAGATCGGGCGTTCTCAACGTGGTATGGCCGTAAGCGAAATCTGCTGCCAAAAACGGGCTTTTTGAAGAAATTCATCGAATTTTTCAGGCCTTCTGAAGAAACTCTGCTCCCAAGACCGGGCATGTTGAAGAAACTCAGAGAATATTTCAGGCTTTTTGAAGAATCTCATGGACTCTTTTTTTTTTTTTTTAAACCAAAAATGCTTACAGCACCTGGTATTCCCAGGCGGTCTCCCATCCAAGTACTAACCAGGCCCGACCCTGCTTAGCTTCCGAGATCAGACGAGATCGGGCGTTCTCAACGTGGTATGGCCGTAAGCGAAATCTGCTGCCAAAAACGGGCTATTTAAAAGGTTAGAACATTAGTGAAGTAAACTAAAAAGCTTACAGCACCTGGTATTCCCAGGCGGTCTCCCATCCAAGTACTAACCAGGCCCGACCCTGCTTAGCTTCCGAGATCAGACGAGATCGGGCGTTCTCAACGTGGTATGGCCGTAAGCGAAATTTGCTGCCAAAAATGGGCTTTTTGAAGAAATTCATCGAATTTTTCAGGCCTTCTGAAGAAACTCTGCTCCCAAGACCGGGCATGTTGAAGAAACTCAGAGAATATTTCAGGCTTTTTGAAGAATCTCATGGACTCTTTTTTTTTTTTTTTAAACCAAAAATGCTTACAGCACCTGGTATTCCCAGGCGGTCTCCCATCCAAGTACTAACCAGGCCCGACCCTGCTTAGCTTCCGAGATCAGACGAGATCGGGCGTTCTCAACGTGGTATGGCCGTAAGCGAAATCTGCTGCCAAAAACGGGCTATTTAAAAGGTTAGAACATTAGTGAAGTAAACTAAAAAGCTTACAGCACCTGGTATTCCCAGGCGGTCTCCCATCCAAGTACTAACCAGGCCCGACCCTGCTTAGCTTTCGAGATCAGACGAGATCGGGCGTTCTCAACGTGGTATGGCCGTAAGCGAAATCTGCTGCCAAAAACGGGCTTTTTGAAGAAATTCATCGAATTTTTCAGGCCTTCTGAAGAAACTCTGCTCCCAAGACCGGGCATGTTGAAGAAACTCAGAGAATATTTCAGGCTTTTTGAAGAATCTCATGGACTCTTTTTTTTTTTTTTTTTTTTTTAAACCAAAAATGCTTACAGCACCTGGTATTCCCAGGCGGTCTCCCATCCAAGTACTAACCAGGCCCGACCCTGCTTAGCTTCCGAGATCAGACGAGATCGGGCGTTCTCAACGTGGTATGGCCGTAAGCGAAATCTGCTGCCAAAAACGGGCTTTTTGAAGAAATTCATCGAATTTTTCAGGCCTTCTGAAGAAACTCTGCTCCCAAGACCGGGCATGTTGAAGAAACTCAGAGAATATTTCAGGCTTTTTGAAGAATCTCATGGACTCTTTTTTTTTTTTTTTTTTTTTTAAACCAAAAATGCTTACAGCACCTGGTATTCCCAGGCGGTCTCCCATCCAAGTACTAACCAGGCCCGACCCTGCTTAGCTTTCGAGATCAGACGAGATCGGGCGTTCTCAACGTGGTATGGCCGTAAGCGAAATCTGCTGCCAAAAACGGGCTTTTTGAAGAAATTCATCGAATTTTTCAGGCCTTCTGAAGAAACTCTGCTCCCAAGACCGGGCATGTTGAAGAAACTCAGAGAATATTTCAGGCTTTTTGAAGAATCTCATGGACTCTTTTTTTTTTTTTTTTTTTTTTAAACCAAAAACGCTTACAGCACCTGGTATTCCCAGGCGGTCTCCCATCCAAGTACTAACCAGGCCCGACCCTGCTTAACTTCCGAGATCAGACGAGATCGGGCGTTCTCAACGTGGTATGGCCGTAAGCGAAATCTGCTGCCAAAAACGGGCTTTTTGAAGAAATTCATCGAATTTTTCAGGCCTTCTGAAGAAACTCTGCTCCCAAGACCGGGCATGTTGAAGAAACTCAGAGAATATTTCAGGCTTTTTGAAGAATCTCATGGACTCTTTTTTTTTTTTTTTTTTTTTTAAACCAAAAATGCTTACAGCACCTGGTATTCCCAGGCGGTCTCCCATCCAAGTACTAACCAGGCCCGACCCTGCTTAGCTTCCGAGATCAGACGAGATCGGGCGTTCTCAACGTGGTATGGCCATAAGCGAAATCTGCTGCCAAAAACGGGCTTTTTGAAGAAATTCATCGAATTTTTCAGGCCTTCTGAAGAAACTCTGCTCCCAAGACCGGGCATGTTGAAGAAACTCAGAGAATATTTCAGGCTTTTTGAAGAATCTCATGGACTCTTTTTTTTTTTTTTTTTTTTTTTAAACCAAAAATGCTTACAGCACCTGGTATTCCCAGGCGGTCTCCCATCCAAGTACTAACCAGGCCCGACCCTGCTTAGCTTCCGAGATCAGACGAGATCGGGCGTTCTCAACGTGGTATGGCCGTAAGCGAAATCTGCTGCCAAAAACGGGCTTTTTGAAGAAATTCATCGAATTTTTCAGGCCTTCTGAAGAAACTCTGCTCCCAAGACCGGGCATGTTGAAGAAACTCAGAGAATATTTCAGGCTTTTTGAAGAATCTCATGGACTCTTTTTTTTTTTTTTTTTTTTTTAAACCAAAAATGCTTACAGCACCTGGTATTCCCAGGCGGTCTCCCATCCAAGTACTAACCAGGCCCGACCCTGCTTAGCTTTCGAGATCAGACGAGATCGGGCGTTCTCAACGTGGTATGGCCGTAAGCGAAATCTGCTGCCAAAAACGGGCTTTTTGAAGAAATTCATCGAATTTTTCAGGCCTTCTGAAGAAACTCTGCTCCCAAGACCGGGCATGTTGAAGAAACTCAGAGAATATTTCAGGCTTTTTGAAGAATCTCATGGACTCTTTTTTTTTTTTTTTTTTTTTTAAACCAAAAATGCTTACAGCACCTGGTATTCCCAGGCGGTCTCCCATCCAAGTACTAACCAGGCCCGACCCTGCTTAGCTTCCGAGATCAGACGAGATCGGGCGTTCTCAACGTGGTATGGCCGTAAGCGAAATCTGCTGCCAAAAACGGGCTTTTTGAAGAAATTCATCGAATTTTTCAGGCCTTCTGAAGAAACTCTGCTCCCAAGACCGGGCATGTTGAAGAAACTCAGAGAATATTTCAGGCTTTTTGAAGAATCTCATGGACTCTTTTTTTTTTTTTTTTTTTTTTAAACCAAAAATGCTTACAGCACCTGGTATTCCCAGGCGGTCTCCCATCCAAGTACTAACCAGGCCCGACCCTGCTTAGCTTTCGAGATCAGACGAGATCGGGCGTTCTCAATGTGGTATGGCCGTAAGCGAAATCTGCTGCCAAAAACGGGCTTTTTGAAGAAATTCATCGAATTTTTCAGGCCTTCTGAAGAAACTCTGCTCCCAAGACCGGGCATGTTGAAGAAACTCAGAGAATATTTCAGGCTTTTTGAAGAATCTCATGGACTCTTTTTTTTTTTTTTTTTTTTTTAAACCAAAAACGCTTACAGCACCTGGTATTCCCAGGCGGTCTCCCATCCAAGTACTAACCAGGCCCGACCCTGCTTAGCTTCCGAGATCAGACGAGATCGGGCGTTCTCAACGTGGTATGGCCGTAAGCGAAATCTGCTGCCAAAAACGGGCTTTTTGAAGAAATTCATCGAATTTTTCAGGCCTTCTGAAGAAACTCTGCTCCCAAGACCGGGCATGTTGAAGAAACTCAGAGAATATTTCAGGCTTTTTGAAGAATCTCATGGACTCTTTTTTTTTTTTTTTAAACCAAAAATGCTTACAGCACCTGGTATTCCCAGGCGGTCTCCCATCCAAGTACTAACCAGGCCCGACCCTGCTTAGCTTCCGAGATCAGACGAGATCGGGCGTTCTCAACGTGGTATGGCCGTAAGCGAAATCTGCTGCCAAAAACGGGCTATTTAAAAGGTTAGAACATTAGTGAAGTAAACTAAAAAGCTTACAGCACCTGGTATTCCCAGGCGGTCTCCCATCCAAGTACTAACCAGGCCCGACCCTGCTTAGCTTCCGAGATCAGACGAGATCGGGCGTTCTCAACGTGGTATGGCCGTAAGCGAAATTTGCTGCCAAAAATGGGCTTTTTGAAGAAATTCATCGAATTTTTCAGGCCTTCTGAAGAAACTCTGCTCCCAAGACCGGGCATGTTGAAGAAACTCAGAGAATATTTCAGGCTTTTTGAAGAATCTCATGGACTCTTTTTTTTTTTTTTTAAACCAAAAATGCTTACAGCACCTGGTATTCCCAGGCGGTCTCCCATCCAAGTACTAACCAGGCCCGACCCTGCTTAGCTTCCGAGATCAGACGAGATCGGGCGTTCTCAACGTGGTATGGCCGTAAGCGAAATCTGCTGCCAAAAACGGGCTATTTAAAAGGTTAGAACATTAGTGAAGTAAACTAAAAAGCTTACAGCACCTGGTATTCCCAGGCGGTCTCCCATCCAAGTACTAACCAGGCCCGACCCTGCTTAGCTTTCGAGATCAGACGAGATCGGGCGTTCTCAACGTGGTATGGCCGTAAGCGAAATCTGCTGCCAAAAACGGGCTTTTTGAAGAAATTCATCGAATTTTTCAGGCCTTCTGAAGAAACTCTGCTCCCAAGACCGGGCATGTTGAAGAAACTCAGAGAATATTTCAGGCTTTTTGAAGAATCTCATGGACTCTTTTTTTTTTTTTTTTTTTTTTAAACCAAAAATGCTTACAGCACCTGGTATTCCCAGGCGGTCTCCCATCCAAGTACTAACCAGGCCCGACCCTGCTTAGCTTCCGAGATCAGACGAGATCGGGCGTTCTCAACGTGGTATGGCCGTAAGCGAAATCTGCTGCCAAAAACGGGCTTTTTGAAGAAATTCATCGAATTTTTCAGGCCTTCTGAAGAAACTCTGCTCCCAAGACCGGGCATGTTGAAGAAACTCAGAGAATATTTCAGGCTTTTTGAAGAATCTCATGGACTCTTTTTTTTTTTTTTTTTTTTTTAAACCAAAAACGCTTACAGCACCTGGTATTCCCAGGCGGTCTCCCATCCAAGTACTAACCAGGCCCGACCCTGCTTAACTTCCGAGATCAGACGAGATCGGGCGTTCTCAACGTGGTATGGCCGTAAGCGAAATCTGCTGCCAAAAACGGGCTTTTTGAAGAAATTCATCGAATTTTTCAGGCCTTCTGAAGAAACTCTGCTCCCAAGACCGGGCATGTTGAAGAAACTCAGAGAATATTTCAGGCTTTTTGAAGAATCTCATGGACTCTTTTTTTTTTTTTTTTTTTTTAAACCAAAAATGCTTACAGCACCTGGTATTCCCAGGCGGTCTCCCATCCAAGTACTAACCAGGCCCGACCCTGCTTAGCTTCCGAGATCAGACGAGATCGGGCGTTCTCAACGTGGTATGGCCATAAGCGAAATCTGCTGCCAAAAACGGGCTTTTTGAAGAAATTCATCGAATTTTTCAGGCCTTCTGAAGAAACTCTGCTCCCAAGACCGGGCATGTTGAAGAAACTCAGAGAATATTTCAGGCTTTTTGAAGAATCTCATGGACTCTTTTTTTTTTTTTTTTTTTTTTAAACCAAAAATGCTTACAGCACCTGGTATTCCCAGGCGGTCTCCCATCCAAGTACTAACCAGGCCCGACCCTGCTTAGCTTCCGAGATCAGACGAGATCGGGCGTTCTCAACGTGGTATGGCCGTAAGCGAAATCTGCTGCCAAAAACGGGCTTTTTGAAGAAATTCATCGAATTTTTCAGGCCTTCTGAAGAAACTCTGCTCCCAAGACCGGGCATGTTGAAGAAACTCAGAGAATATTTCAGGCTTTTTGAAGAATCTCATGGACTCTTTTTTTTTTTTTTTTTTTTTTAAACCAAAAATGCTTACAGCACCTGGTATTCCCAGGCGGTCTCCCATCCAAGTACTAACCAGGCCCGACCCTGCTTAGCTTCCGAGATCAGACGAGATCGGGCGTTCTCAACGTGGTATGGCCATAAGCGAAATCTGCTGCCAAAAACGGGCTTTTTGAAGAAATTCATCGAATTTTTCAGGCCTTCTGAAGAAACTCTGCTCCCAAGACCGGGCATGTTGAAGAAACTCAGAGAATATTTCAGGCTTTTTGAAGAATCTCATGGACTCTTTTTTTTTTTTTTTTTTTTTTAAACCAAAAATGCTTACAGCACCTGGTATTCCCAGGCGGTCTCCCATCCAAGTACTAACCAGGCCCGACCCTGCTTAGCTTCCGAGATCAGACGAGATCGGGCGTTCTCAACGTGGTATGGCCGTAAGCGAAATCTGCTGCCAAAAACGGGCTTTTTGAAGAAATTCATCGAATTTTTCAGGCCTTCTGAAGAAACTCTGCTCCCAAGACCGGGCATGTTGAAGAAACTCAGAGAATATTTCAGGCTTTTTGAAGAATCTCATGGACTCTTTTTTTTTTTTTTTTTTTTTTAAACCAAAAATGCTTACAGCACCTGGTATTCCCAGGCGGTCTCCCATCCAAGTACTAACCAGGCCCGACCCTGCTTAGCTTTCGAGATCAGACGAGATCGGGCGTTCTCAACGTGGTATGGCCGTAAGCGAAATCTGCTGCCAAAAACGGGCTTTTTGAAGAAATTCATCGAATTTTTCAGGCCTTCTGAAGAAACTCTGCTCCCAAGACCGGGCATGTTGAAGAAACTCAGAGAATATTTCAGGCTTTTTGAAGAATCTCATGGACTCTTTTTTTTTTTTTTTTTTTTTTAAACCAAAAACGCTTACAGCACCTGGTATTCCCAGGCGGTCTCCCATCCAAGTACTAACCAGGCCCGACCCTGCTTAACTTCCGAGATCAGACGAGATCGGGCGTTCTCAACGTGGTATGGCCGTAAGCGAAATCTGCTGCCAAAAACGGGCTTTTTGAAGAAATTCATCGAATTTTTCAGGCCTTCTGAAGAAACTCTGCTCCCAAGACCGGGCATGTTGAAGAAACTCAGAGAATATTTCAGGCTTTTTGAAGAATCTCATGGACTCTTTTTTTTTTTTTTTTTTTTTTTAAACCAAAAATGCTTACAGCACCTGGTATTCCCAGGCGGTCTCCCATCCAAGTACTAACCAGGCCCGACCCTGCTTAGCTTCCGAGATCAGACGAGATCGGGCGTTCTCAACGTGGTATGGCCGTAAGCGAAATCTGCTGCCAAAAACGGGCTTTTTGAAGAAATTCATCGAATTTTTCAGGCCTTCTGAAGAAACTCTGCTCCCAAGACCGGGCATGTTGAAGAAACTCAGAGAATATTTCAGGCTTTTTGAAGAATCTCATGGACTCTTTTTTTTTTTTTTTAAACCAAAAATGCTTACAGCACCTGGTATTCCCAGGCGGTCTCCCATCCAAGTACTAACCAGGCCCGACCCTGCTTAGCTTCCGAGATCAGACGAGATCGGGCGTTCTCAACGTGGTATGGCCGTAAGCGAAATCTGCTGCCAAAAACGGGCTATTTAAAAGGTTAGAACATTAGTGAAGTAAACTAAAAAGCTTACAGCACCTGGTATTCCCAGGCGGTCTCCCATCCAAGTACTAACCAGGCCCGACCCTGCTTAGCTTCCGAGATCAGACGAGATCGGGCGTTCTCAACGTGGTATGGCCGTAAGCGAAATTTGCTGCCAAAAATGGGCTTTTTGAAGAAATTCATCGAATTTTTCAGGCCTTCTGAAGAAACTCTGCTCCCAAGACCGGGCATGTTGAAGAAACTCAGAGAATATTTCAGGCTTTTTGAAGAATCTCATGGACTCTTTTTTTTTTTTTTTAAACCAAAAATGCTTACAGCACCTGGTATTCCCAGGCGGTCTCCCATCCAAGTACTAACCAGGCCCGACCCTGCTTAGCTTCCGAGATCAGACGAGATCGGGCGTTCTCAACGTGGTATGGCCGTAAGCGAAATCTGCTGCCAAAAACGGGCTATTTAAAAGGTTAGAACATTAGTGAAGTAAACTAAAAAGCTTACAGCACCTGGTATTCCCAGGCGGTCTCCCATCCAAGTACTAACCAGGCCCGACCCTGCTTAGCTTCCGAGATCAGACGAGATCGGGCGTTCTCAACGTGGTATGGCCGTAAGCGAAATCTGCTGCCAAAAACGGGCTTTTTGAAGAAATTCATCGAATTTTTCAGGCCTTCTGAAGAAACTCTGCTCCCAAGACCGGGCATGTTGAAGAAACTCAGAGAATATTTCAGGCTTTTTGAAGAATCTCATGGACTCTTTTTTTTTTTTTTTTTTTTTTAAACCAAAAATGCTTACAGCACCTGGTATTCCCAGGCGGTCTCCCATCCAAGTACTAACCAGGCCCGACCCTGCTTAGCTTTCGAGATCAGACGAGATCGGGCGTTCTCAACGTGGTATGGCCGTAAGCGAAATCTGCTGCCAAAAACGGGCTTTTTGAAGAAATTCATCGAATTTTTCAGGCCTTCTGAAGAAACTCTGCTCCCAAGACCGGGCATGTTGAAGAAACTCAGAGAATATTTCAGGCTTTTTGAAGAATCTCATGGACTCTTTTTTTTTTTTTTTTTTTTTTAAACCAAAAATGCTTACAGCACCTGGTATTCCCAGGCGGTCTCCCATCCAAGTACTAACCAGGCCCGACCCTGCTTAGCTTCCGAGATCAGACGAGATCGGGCGTTCTCAACGTGGTATGGCCGTAAGCGAAATCTGCTGCCAAAAACGGGCTTTTTGAAGAAATTCATCGAATTTTTCAGGCCTTCTGAAGAAACTCTGCTCCCAAGACCGGGCATGTTGAAGAAACTCAGAGAATATTTCAGGCTTTTTGAAGAATCTCATGGACTCTTTTTTTTTTTTTTTTTTTTTTTAAACCAAAAATGCTTACAGCACCTGGTATTCCCAGGCGGTCTCCCATCCAAGTACTAACCAGGCCCGACCCTGCTTAGCTTCCGAGATCAGACGAGATCGGGCGTTCTCAACGTGGTATGGCCATAAGCGAAATCTGCTGCCAAAAACGGGCTTTTTGAAGAAATTCATCGAATTTTTCAGGCCTTCTGAAGAAACTCTGCTCCCAAGACCGGGCATGTTGAAGAAACTCAGAGAATATTTCAGGCTTTTTGAAGAATCTCATGGACTCTTTTTTTTTTTTTTTTTTTTTTAAACCAAAAATGCTTACAGCACCTGGTATTCCCAGGCGGTCTCCCATCCAAGTACTAACCAGGCCCGACCCTGCTTAGCTTCCGAGATCAGACGAGATCGGGCGTTCTCAACGTGGTATGGCCGTAAGCGAAATCTGCTGCCAAAAACGGGCTTTTTGAAGAAATTCATCGAATTTTTCAGGCCTTCTGAAGAAACTCTGCTCCCAAGACCGGGCATGTTGAAGAAACTCAGAGAATATTTCAGGCTTTTTGAAGAATCTCATGGACTCTTTTTTTTTTTTTTTTTTTTTTAAACCAAAAATGCTTACAGCACCTGGTATTCCCAGGCGGTCTCCCATCCAAGTACTAACCAGGCCCGACCCTGCTTAGCTTTCGAGATCAGACGAGATCGGGCGTTCTCAACGTGGTATGGCCGTAAGCGAAATCTGCTGCCAAAAACGGGCTTTTTGAAGAAATTCATCGAATTTTTCAGGCCTTCTGAAGAAACTCTGCTCCCAAGACCGGGCATGTTGAAGAAACTCAGAGAATATTTCAGGCTTTTTGAAGAATCTCATGGACTCTTTTTTTTTGTTTTTTTTTTTTAAACCAAAAATGCTTACAGCACCTGGTATTCCCAGGCGGTCTCCCATCCAAGTACTAACCAGGCCCGACCCTGCTTAGCTTCCGAGATCAGACGAGATCGGGCGTTCTCAACGTGGTATGGCCGTAAGCGAAATCTGCTGCCAAAAACGGGCTATTTAAAAGGTTAGAACATTAGTGAAGTAAACTAAAAAGCTTACAGCACCTGGTATTCCCAGGCGGTCTCCCATCCAAGTACTAACCAGGCCCGACCCTGCTTAGCTTCCGAGATCAGACGAGATCGGGCGTTCTCAACGTGGTATGGCCGTAAGCCAAATCTGCTGCCAAAAACGGGCTTTTTGAAGAAATTCATCGAATTTTTCAGGCCTTCTGAAGAAACTCTGCTCCCAAGACCGGGCATGTTGAAGAAACTCAGAGAATATTTCAGGCTTTTTGAAGAATCTCATGGACTCTTTTTTTTTTTTTTTTTTTTTTAAACCAAAAATGCTTACAGCACCTGGTATTCCCAGGCGGTCTCCCATCCAAGTACTAACCAGGCCCGACCCTGCTTAGCTTCCGAGATCAGACGAGATCGGGCGTTCTCAACGTGGTATGGCCGTAAGCGAAATCTGCTGCCAAAAACGGGCTATTTAAAAGGTTAGAACATTAGTGAAGTAAACTAAAAAGCTTACAGCACCTGGTATTCCCAGGCGGTCTCCCATCCAAGTACTAACCAGGCCCGACCCTGCTTAGCTTCCGAGATCAGACGAGATCGGGCATTCTCAACGTGGTATGGCCGTAAGCGAAATCTGCTGCCAAAAACGGGCTATTTAAAAGGTTAGAACATTAGTGAAGTAAACTAAAAAGCTTACAGCACCTGGTATTCCCAGGCGGTCTCCCATCCAAGTACTAACCAGGCCCGACCCTGCTTAGCTTCCGAGATCAGACGAGATCGGGCGTTCTCAACGTGGTATGGCCGTAAGCGAAATCTGCTGCCAAAAACGGGCTTTTTGAAGAAATTCATCGAATTTTTCAGGCCTTCTGAAGAAACTCTGCTCCCAAGACCGGGCATGTTGAAGAAACTCAGAGAATATTTCAGGCTTTTTGAAGAATCTCATGGACTCTTTTTTTTTTTTTTTTTTTTTTAAACCAAAAATGCTTACAGCACCTGGTATTCCCAGGCGGTCTCCCATCCAAGTACTAACCAGGCCCGACCCTGCTTAGCTTTCGAGATCAGACGAGATCGGGCGTTCTCAACGTGGTATGGCCGTAAGCGAAATCTGCTGCCAAAAACGGGCTTTTTGAAGAAATTCATCGAATTTTTCAGGCCTTCTGAAGAAACTCTGCTCCCAAGACCGGGCATGTTGAAGAAACTCAGAGAATATTTCAGGCTTTTTGAAGAATCTCATGGACTCTTTTTTTTTTTTTTTTTTTTTTAAACCAAAAATGCTTACAGCACCTGGTATTCCCAGGCGGTCTCCCATCCAAGTACTAACCAGGCCCGACCCTGCTTAGCTTCCGAGATCAGACGAGATCGGGCGTTCTCAACGTGGTATGGCCATAAGCGAAATCTGCTGCCAAAAACGGGCTTTTTGAAGAAATTCATCGAATTTTTCAGGCCTTCTGAAGAAACTCTGCTCCCAAGACCGGGCATGTTGAAGAAACTCAGAGAATATTTCAGGCTTTTTGAAGAATCTCATGGACTCTTTTTTTTTTTTTTTTTTTTTTAAACCAAAAATGCTTACAGCACCTGGTATTCCCAGGCGGTCTCCCATCCAAGTACTAACCAGGCCCGACCCTGCTTAGCTTCCGAGATCAGACGAGATCGGGCGTTCTCAACGTGGTATGGCCGTAAGCGAAATCTGCTGCCAAAAACGGGCTTTTTGAAGAAATTCATCGAATTTTTCAGGCCTTCTGAAGAAACTCTGCTCCCAAGACCGGGCATGTTGAAGAAACTCAGAGAATATTTCAGGCTTTTTGAAGAATCTCATGGACTCTTTTTTTTTTTTTTTTTTTTTTAAACCAAAAATGCTTACAGCACCTGGTATTCCCAGGCGGTCTCCCATCCAAGTACTAACCAGGCCCGACCCTGCTTAGCTTTCGAGATCAGACGAGATCGGGCGTTCTCAACGTGGTATGGCCGTAAGCGAAATCTGCTGCCAAAAACGGGCTTTTTGAAGAAATTCATCGAATTTTTCAGGCCTTCTGAAGAAACTCTGCTCCCAAGACCGGGCATGTTGAAGAAACTCAGAGAATATTTCAGGCTTTTTGAAGAATCTCATGGACTCTTTTTTTTTTTTTTTTAAACCAAAAACGCTTACAGCACCTGGTATTCCCAGGCGGTCTCCCATCCAAGTACTAACCAGGCCCGACCCTGCTTAGCTTCCGAGATCAGACGAGATCGGGCGTTCTCAACGTGGTATGGCCGTAAGCGAAATCTGCTGCCAAAAACGGGCTTTTTGAAGAAATTCATCGAATTTTTCAGGCCTTCTGAAGAAACTCTGCTCCCAAGACCGGGCATGTTGAAGAAACTCAGAGAATATTTCAGGCTTTTTGAAGAATCTCATGGACTCTTTTTTTTTTTTTTTTTTTTTTTTAAACCAAAAATGCTTACAGCACCTGGTATTCCCAGGCGGTCTCCCATCCAAGTACTAACCAGGCCCGACCCTGCTTAGCTTCCGAGATCAGACGAGATCGGGCGTTCTCAACGTGGTATGGCCGTAAGCGAAATCTGCTGCCAAAAACGGGCTTTTTGAAGAAATTCATCGAATTTTTCAGGCCTTCTGAAGAAACTCTGCTCCCAAGACCGGGCATGTTGAAGAAACTCAGAGAATATTTCAGGCTTTTTGAAGAATCTCATGGACTCTTTTTTTTTTTTTTTTTTTTTTAAACCAAAAATGCTTACAGCACCTGGTATTCCCAGGCGGTCTCCCATCCAAGTACTAACCAGGCCCGACCCTGCTTAGCTTCCGAGATCAGACGAGATCGGGCGTTCTCAACGTGGTATGGCCGTAAGCGAAATCTGCTGCCAAAAACGGGCTTTTTGAAGAAATTCATCGAATTTTTCAGGCCTTCTGAAGAAACTCTGCTCCCAAGACCGGGCATGTTGAAGAAACTCAGAGAATATTTCAGGCTTTTTGAAGAATCTCATGGACTCTTTTTTTTTTTTTTTTTTTTTTAAACCAAAAATGCTTACAGCACCTGGTATTCCCAGGCGGTCTCCCATCCAAGTACTAACCAGGCCCGACCCTGCTTAGCTTTCGAGATCAGACGAGATCGGGCGTTCTCAACGTGGTATGGCCGTAAGCGAAATCTGCTGCCAAAAACGGGCTTTTTGAAGAAATTCATCGAATTTTTCAGGCCTTCTGAAGAAACTCTGCTCCCAAGACCGGGCATGTTGAAGAAACTCAGAGAATATTTCAGGCTTTTTGAAGAATCTCATGGACTCTTTTTTTTTTTTTTTTTTTTTTAAACCAAAAACGCTTACAGCACCTGGTATTCCCAGGCGGTCTCCCATCCAAGTACTAACCAGGCCCGACCCTGCTTAGCTTCCGAGATCAGACGAGATCGGGCGTTCTCAACGTGGTATGGCCGTAAGCGAAATCTGCTGCCAAAAACGGGCTTTTTGAAGAAATTCATCGAATTTTTCAGGCCTTCTGAAGAAACTCTGCTCCCAAGACCGGGCATGTTGAAGAAACTCAGAGAATATTTCAGGCTTTTTGAAGAATCTCATGGACTCTTTTTTTTTTTTTTTTTTTTTTTTAAACCAAAAATGCTTACAGCACCTGGTATTCCCAGGCGGTCTCCCATCCAAGTACTAACCAGGCCCGACCCTGCTTAGCTTCCGAGATCAGACGAGATCGGGCGTTCTCAACGTGGTATGGCCGTAAGCGAAATCTGCTGCCAAAAACGGGCTTTTTGAAGAAATTCATCGAATTTTTCAGGCCTTCTGAAGAAACTCTGCTCCCAAGACCGGGCATGTTGAAGAAACTCAGAGAATATTTCAGGCTTTTTGAAGAATCTCATGGACTCTTTTTTTTTTTTTTTAAACCAAAAATGCTTACAGCACCTGGTATTCCCAGGCGGTCTCCCATCCAAGTACTAACCAGGCCCGACCCTGCTTAGCTTCCGAGATCAGACGAGATCGGGCGTTCTCAACGTGGTATGGCCGTAAGCGAAATCTGCTGCCAAAAACGGGCTTTTTGAAGAAATTCATCGAATTTTTCAGGCCTTCTGAAGAAACTCTGCTCCCAAGACCGGGCATGTTGAAGAAACTCAGAGAATATTTCAGGCTTTTTGAAGAATCTCATGGACTCTTTTTTTTTTTTTTTTTTTTTTAAACCAAAAATGCTTACAGCACCTGGTATTCCCAGGCGGTCTCCCATCCAAGTACTAACCAGGCCCGACCCTGCTTAGCTTTCGAGATCAGACGAGATCGGGCGTTCTCAACGTGGTATGGCCGTAAGCGAAATCTGCTGCCAAAAACGGGCTTTTTGAAGAAATTCATCGAATTTTTCAGGCCTTCTGAAGAAACTCTGCTCCCAAGACCGGGCATGTTGAAGAAACTCAGAGAATATTTCAGGCTTTTTGAAGAATCTCATGGACTCTTTTTTTTTTTTTTTTTTTTTTAAACCAAAAACGCTTACAGCACCTGGTATTCCCAGGCGGTCTCCCATCCAAGTACTAACCAGGCCCGACCCTGCTTAGCTTCCGAGATCAGACGAGATCGGGCGTTCTCAACGTGGTATGGCCGTAAGCGAAATCTGCTGCCAAAAACGGGCTTTTTGAAGAAATTCATCGAATTTTTCAGGCCTTCTGAAGAAACTCTGCTCCCAAGACCGGGCATGTTGAAGAAACTCAGAGAATATTTCAGGCTTTTTGAAGAATCTCATGGACTCTTTTTTTTTTTTTTTTTTTTTTTTAAACCAAAAATGCTTACAGCACCTGGTATTCCCAGGCGGTCTCCCATCCAAGTACTAACCAGGCCCGACCCTGCTTAGCTTCCGAGATCAGACGAGATCGGGCGTTCTCAACGTGGTATGGCCGTAAGCGAAATCTGCTGCCAAAAACGGGCTTTTTGAAGAAATTCATCGAATTTTTCAGGCCTTCTGAAGAAACTCTGCTCCCAAGACCGGGCATGTTGAAGAAACTCAGAGAATATTTCAGGCTTTTTGAAGAATCTCATGGACTCTTTTTTTTTTTTTTTAAACCAAAAATGCTTACAGCACCTGGTATTCCCAGGCGGTCTCCCATCCAAGTACTAACCAGGCCCGACCCTGCTTAGCTTCCGAGATCAGACGAGATCGGGCGTTCTCAACGTGGTATGGCCGTAAGCGAAATCTGCTGCCAAAAACGGGCTATTTAAAAGGTTAGAACATTAGTGAAGTAAACTAAAAAGCTTACAGCACCTGGTATTCCCAGGCGGTCTCCCATCCAAGTACTAACCAGGCCCGACCCTGCTTAGCTTCCGAGATCAGACGAGATCGGGCGTTCTCAACGTGGTATGGCCGTAAGCGAAATTTGCTGCCAAAAATGGGCTTTTTGAAGAAATTCATCGAATTTTTCAGGCCTTCTGAAGAAACTCTGCTCCCAAGACCGGGCATGTTGAAGAAACTCAGAGAATATTTCAGGCTTTTTGAAGAATCTCATGGACTCTTTTTTTTTTTTTTTTTTTTTTAAACCAAAAATGCTTACAGCACCTGGTATTCCCAGGCGGTCTCCCATCCAAGTACTAACCAGGCCCGACCCTGCTTAGCTTCCGAGATCAGACGAGATCGGGCGTTCTCAACGTGGTATGGCCGTAAGCGAAATCTGCTGCCAAAAACGGGCTATTTAAAAGGTTAGAACATTAGTGAAGTAAACTAAAAAGCTTACAGCACCTGGTATTCCCAGGCGGTCTCCCATCCAAGTACTAACCAGGCCCGACCCTGCTTAGCTTCCGAGATCAGACGAGATCGGGCGTTCTCAACGTGGTATGGCCGTAAGCCAAATCTGCTGCCAAAAACGGGCTTTTTGAAGAAATTCATCGAATTTTTCAGGCCTTCTGAAGAAACTCTGCTCCCAAGACCGGGCATGTTGAAGAAACTCAGAGAATATTTCAGGCTTTTTGAAGAATCTCATGGACTCTTTTTTTTTTTTTTTTTTTTTTAAACCAAAAATGCTTACAGCACCTGGTATTCCCAGGCGGTCTCCCATCCAAGTACTAACCAGGCCCGACCCTGCTTAGCTTCCGAGATCAGACGAGATCGGGCGTTCTCAACGTGGTATGCCGTAAGCGAAATCTGCTGCCAAAAACGGGCTATTTAAAAGGTTAGAACATTAGTGAAGTAAACTAAAAAGCTTACAGCACCTGGTATTCCCAGGCGGTCTCCCATCCAAGTACTAACCAGGCCCGACCCTGCTTAGCTTCCGAGATCAGACGAGATCGGGCATTCTCAACGTGGTATGGCCGTAAGCGAAATCTGCTGCCAAAAACGGGCTATTTAAAAGGTTAGAACATTAGTGAAGTAAACTAAAAAGCTTACAGCACCTGGTATTCCCAGGCGGTCTCCCATCCAAGTACTAACCAGGCCCGACCCTGCTTAGCTTCCGAGATCAGACGAGATCGGGCGTTCTCAACGTGGTATGGCCGTAAGCGAAATCTGCTGCCAAAAACGGGCTTTTTGAAGAAATTCATCGAATTTTTCAGGCCTTCTGAAGAAACTCTGCTCCCAAGACCGGGCATGTTGAAGAAACTCAGAGAATATTTCAGGCTTTTTGAAGAATCTCATGGACTCTTTTTTTTTTTTTTTTTTTTTTAAACCAAAAATGCTTACAGCACCTGGTATTCCCAGGCGGTCTCCCATCCAAGTACTAACCAGGCCCGACCCTGCTTAGCTTTCGAGATCAGACGAGATCGGGCGTTCTCAACGTGGTATGGCCGTAAGCGAAATCTGCTGCCAAAAACGGGCTTTTTGAAGAAATTCATCGAATTTTTCAGGCCTTCTGAAGAAACTCTGCTCCCAAGACCGGGCATGTTGAAGAAACTCAGAGAATATTTCAGGCTTTTTGAAGAATCTCATGGACTCTTTTTTTTTTTTTTTTTTTTTTAAACCAAAAATGCTTACAGCACCTGGTATTCCCAGGCGGTCTCCCATCCAAGTACTAACCAGGCCCGACCCTGCTTAGCTTCCGAGATCAGACGAGATCGGGCGTTCTCAACGTGGTATGGCCATAAGCGAAATCTGCTGCCAAAAACGGGCTTTTTGAAGAAATTCATCGAATTTTTCAGGCCTTCTGAAGAAACTCTGCTCCCAAGACCGGGCATGTTGAAGAAACTCAGAGAATATTTCAGGCTTTTTGAAGAATCTCATGGACTCTTTTTTTTTTTTTTTTTTTTTTAAACCAAAAATGCTTACAGCACCTGGTATTCCCAGGCGGTCTCCCATCCAAGTACTAACCAGGCCCGACCCTGCTTAGCTTCCGAGATCAGACGAGATCGGGCGTTCTCAACGTGGTATGGCCGTAAGCGAAATCTGCTGCCAAAAACGGGCTTTTTGAAGAAATTCATCGAATTTTTCAGGCCTTCTGAAGAAACTCTGCTCCCAAGACCGGGCATGTTGAAGAAACTCAGAGAATATTTCAGGCTTTTTGAAGAATCTCATGGACTCTTTTTTTTTTTTTTTTTTTTTTAAACCAAAAATGCTTACAGCACCTGGTATTCCCAGGCGGTCTCCCATCCAAGTACTAACCAGGCCCGACCCTGCTTAGCTTTCGAGATCAGACGAGATCGGGCGTTCTCAACGTGGTATGGCCGTAAGCGAAATCTGCTGCCAAAAACGGGCTTTTTGAAGAAATTCATCGAATTTTTCAGGCCTTCTGAAGAAACTCTGCTCCCAAGACCGGGCATGTTGAAGAAACTCAGAGAATATTTCAGGCTTTTTGAAGAATCTCATGGACTCTTTTTTTTTTTTTTTTTTTTTAAACCAAAAACGCTTACAGCACCTGGTATTCCCAGGCGGTCTCCCATCCAAGTACTAACCAGGCCCGACCCTGCTTAGCTTCCGAGATCAGACGAGATCGGGCGTTCTCAACGTGGTATGGCCGTAAGCGAAATCTGCTGCCAAAAACGGGCTTTTTGAAGAAATTCATCGAATTTTTCAGGCCTTCTGAAGAAACTCTGCTCCCAAGACCGGGCATGTTGAAGAAACTCAGAGAATATTTCAGGCTTTTTGAAGAATCTCATGGACTCTTTTTTTTTTTTTTTTTTTTTTAAACCAAAAATGCTTACAGCACCTGGTATTCCCAGGCGGTCTCCCATCCAAGTACTAACCAGGCCCGACCCTGCTTAGCTTCCGAGATCAGACGAGATCGGGCGTTCTCAACGTGGTATGGCCGTAAGCGAAATCTGCTGCCAAAAACGGGCTTTTTGAAGAAATTCATCGAATTTTTCAGGCCTTCTGAAGAAACTCTGCTCCCAAGACCGGGCATGTTGAAGAAACTCAGAGAATATTTCAGGCTTTTTGAAGAATCTCATGGACTCTTTTTTTTTTTTTTTTTTTTTTAAACCAAAAATGCTTACAGCACCTGGTATTCCCAGGCGGTCTCCCATCCAAGTACTAACCAGGCCCGACCCTGCTTAGCTTCCGAGATCAGACGAGATCGGGCGTTCTCAACATGGTATGGCCGTAAGCGAAATCTGCTGCCAAAAACGGGCTATTTAAAAGGTTAGAACATTAGTGAAGTAAACTAAAAAGCTTACAGCACCTGGTATTCCCAGGCGGTCTCCCATCCAAGTACTAACCAGGCCCGACCCTGCTTAGCTTCCGAGATCAGACGAGATCGGGCGTTCTCAACGTGGTATGGCCGTAAGCGAAATCTGCTGCCAAAAACGGGCTATTTAAAAGGTTAGAACATTAGTGAAGTAAACTAAAAAGCTTACAGCACCTGGTATTCCCAGGCGGTCTCCCATCCAAGTACTAACCAGGCCCGACCCTGCTTAGCTTCCGAGATCAGACGAGATCGGGCATTCTCAACGTGGTATGGCCGTAAGCGAAATCTGCTGCCAAAAACGGGCTATTTAAAAGGTTAGAACATTAGTGAAGTAAACTAAAAAGCTTACAGCACCTGGTATTCCCAGGCGGTCTCCCATCCAAGTACTAACCAGGCCCGACCCTGCTTAGCTTCCGAGATCAGACGAGATCGGGCGTTCTCAACGTGGTATGGCCGTAAGCGAAATCTGCTGCCAAAAACGGGCTTTTTGAAGAAATTCATCGAATTTTTCAGGCCTTCTGAAGAAACTCTGCTCCCAAGACCGGGCATGTTGAAGAAACTCAGAGAATATTTCAGGCTTTTTGAAGAATCTCATGGACTCTTTTTTTTTTTTTTTTTTTTTTAAACCAAAAATGCTTACAGCACCTGGTATTCCCAGGCGGTCTCCCATCCAAGTACTAACCAGGCCCGACCCTGCTTAGCTTTCGAGATCAGACGAGATCGGGCGTTCTCAACGTGGTATGGCCGTAAGCGAAATCTGCTGCCAAAAACGGGCTTTTTGAAGAAATTCATCGAATTTTTCAGGCCTTCTGAAGAAACTCTGCTCCCAAGACCGGGCATGTTGAAGAAACTCAGAGAATATTTCAGGCTTTTTGAAGAATCTCATGGACTCTTTTTTTTTTTTTTTTTTTTTTAAACCAAAAATGCTTACAGCACCTGGTATTCCCAGGCGGTCTCCCATCCAAGTACTAACCAGGCCCGACCCTGCTTAGCTTCCGAGATCAGACGAGATCGGGCGTTCTCAACGTGGTATGGCCATAAGCGAAATCTGCTGCCAAAAACGGGCTTTTTGAAGAAATTCATCGAATTTTTCAGGCCTTCTGAAGAAACTCTGCTCCCAAGACCGGGCATGTTGAAGAAACTCAGAGAATATTTCAGGCTTTTTGAAGAATCTCATGGACTCTTTTTTTTTTTTTTTTTTTTTTAAACCAAAAATGCTTACAGCACCTGGTATTCCCAGGCGGTCTCCCATCCAAGTACTAACCAGGCCCGACCCTGCTTAGCTTCCGAGATCAGACGAGATCGGGCGTTCTCAACGTGGTATGGCCGTAAGCGAAATCTGCTGCCAAAAACGGGCTTTTTGAAGAAATTCATCGAATTTTTCAGGCCTTCTGAAGAAACTCTGCTCCCAAGACCGGGCATGTTGAAGAAACTCAGAGAATATTTCAGGCTTTTTGAAGAATCTCATGGACTCTTTTTTTTTTTTTTTTTTTTTTAAACCAAAAATGCTTACAGCACCTGGTATTCCCAGGCGGTCTCCCATCCAAGTACTAACCAGGCCCGACCCTGCTTAGCTTTCGAGATCAGACGAGATCGGGCGTTCTCAACGTGGTATGGCCGTAAGCGAAATCTGCTGCCAAAAACGGGCTTTTTGAAGAAATTCATCGAATTTTTCAGGCCTTCTGAAGAAACTCTGCTCCCAAGACCGGGCATGTTGAAGAAACTCAGAGAATATTTCAGGCTTTTTGAAGAATCTCATGGACTCTTTTTTTTTTTTTTTTTTTTTTAAACCAAAAACGCTTACAGCACCTGGTATTCCCAGGCGGTCTCCCATCCAAGTACTAACCAGGCCCGACCCTGCTTAGCTTCCGAGATCAGACGAGATCGGGCGTTCTCAACGTGGTATGGCCGTAAGCGAAATCTGCTGCCAAAAACGGGCTTTTTGAAGAAATTCATCGAATTTTTCAGGCCTTCTGAAGAAACTCTGCTCCCAAGACCGGGCATGTTGAAGAAACTCAGAGAATATTTCAGGCTTTTTGAAGAATCTCATGGACTCTTTTTTTTTTTTTTTTTTTTTTTTTAAACCAAAAATGCTTACAGCACCTGGTATTCCCAGGCGGTCTCCCATCCAAGTACTAACCAGGCCCGACCCTGCTTAGCTTCCGAGATCAGACGAGATCGGGCGTTCTCAACGTGGTATGGCCGTAAGCGAAATCTGCTGCCAAAAACGGGCTTTTTGAAGAAATTCATCGAATTTTTCAGGCCTTCTGAAGAAACTCTGCTCCCAAGACCGGGCATGTTGAAGAAACTCAGAGAATATTTCAGGCTTTTTGAAGAATCTCATGGACTCTTTTTTTTTTTTTTTTTTTTTTAAACCAAAAATGCTTACAGCACCTGGTATTCCCAGGCGGTCTCCCATCCAAGTACTAACCAGGCCCGACCCTGCTTAGCTTCCGAGATCAGACGAGATCGGGCGTTCTCAACGTGGTATGGCCGTAAGCGAAATCTGCTGCCAAAAACGGGCTTTTTGAAGAAATTCATCGAATTTTTCAGGCCTTCTGAAGAAACTCTGCTCCCAAGACCGGGCATGTTGAAGAAACTCAGAGAATATTTCAGGCTTTTTGAAGAATCTCATGGACTCTTTTTTTTTTTTTTTTTTTTTTAAACCAAAAACGCTTACAGCACCTGGTATTCCCAGGCGGTCTCCCATCCAAGTACTAACCAGGCCCGACCCTGCTTAGCTTCCGAGATCAGACGAGATCGGGCGTTCTCAACGTGGTATGGCCGTAAGCGAAATCTGCTGCCAAAAACGGGCTTTTTGAAGAAATTCATCGAATTTTTCAGGCCTTCTGAAGAAACTCTGCTCCCAAGACCGGGCATGTTGAAGAAACTCAGAGAATATTTCAGGCTTTTTGAAGAATCTCATGGACTCTTTTTTTTTTTTTTTTTTTTTTAAACCAAAAATGCTTACAGCACCTGGTATTCCCAGGCGGTCTCCCATCCAAGTACTAACCAGGCCCGACCCTGCTTAGCTTCCGAGATCAGACGAGATCGGGCGTTCTCAACGTGGTATGGCCGTAAGCGAAATCTGCTGCCAAAAACGGGCTTTTTGAAGAAATTCATCGAATTTTTCAGGCCTTCTGAAGAAACTCTGCTCCCAAGACCGGGCATGTTGAAGAAACTCAGAGAATATTTCAGGCTTTTTGAAGAATCTCATGGACTCTTTTTTTTTTTTTTTTTTTTTTAAACCAAAAATGCTTACAGCACCTGGTATTCCCAGGCGGTCTCCCATCCAAGTACTAACCAGGCCCGACCCTGCTTAGCTTCCGAGATCAGACGAGATCGGGCGTTCTCAACATGGTATGGCCGTAAGCGAAATCTGCTGCCAAAAACGGGCTATTTAAAAGGTTAGAACATTAGTGAAGTAAACTAAAAAGCTTACAGCACCTGGTATTCCCAGGCGGTCTCCCATCCAAGTACTAACCAGGCCCGACCCTGCTTAGCTTCCGAGATCAGACGAGATCGGGCGTTCTCAACGTGGTATGGCCGTAAGCGAAATCTGCTGCCAAAAACGGGCTATTTAAAAGGTTAGAACATTAGTGAAGTAAACTAAAAAGCTTACAGCACCTGGTATTCCCAGGCGGTCTCCCATCCAAGTACTAACCAGGCCCGACCCTGCTTAGCTTCCGAGATCAGACGAGATCGGGCATTCTCAACGTGGTATGGCCGTAAGCGAAATCTGCTGCCAAAAACGGGCTATTTAAAAGGTTAGAACATTAGTGAAGTAAACTAAAAAGCTTACAGCACCTGGTATTCCCAGGCGGTCTCCCATCCAAGTACTAACCAGGCCCGACCCTGCTTAGCTTCCGAGATCAGACGAGATCGGGCGTTCTCAACGTGGTATGGCCGTAAGCGAAATCTGCTGCCAAAAACGGGCTTTTTGAAGAAATTCATCGAATTTTTCAGGCCTTCTGAAGAAACTCTGCTCCCAAGACCGGGCATGTTGAAGAAACTCAGAGAATATTTCAGGCTTTTTGAAGAATCTCATGGACTCTTTTTTTTTTTTTTTTTTTTTTAAACCAAAAATGCTTACAGCACCTGGTATTCCCAGGCGGTCTCCCATCCAAGTACTAACCAGGCCCGACCCTGCTTAGCTTTCGAGATCAGACGAGATCGGGCGTTCTCAACGTGGTATGGCCGTAAGCGAAATCTGCTGCCAAAAACGGGCTTTTTGAAGAAATTCATCGAATTTTTCAGGCCTTCTGAAGAAACTCTGCTCCCAAGACCGGGCATGTTGAAGAAACTCAGAGAATATTTCAGGCTTTTTGAAGAATCTCATGGACTCTTTTTTTTTTTTTTTTTTTTTTAAACCAAAAATGCTTACAGCACCTGGTATTCCCAGGCGGTCTCCCATCCAAGTACTAACCAGGCCCGACCCTGCTTAGCTTCCGAGATCAGACGAGATCGGGCGTTCTCAACGTGGTATGGCCATAAGCGAAATCTGCTGCCAAAAACGGGCTTTTTGAAGAAATTCATCGAATTTTTCAGGCCTTCTGAAGAAACTCTGCTCCCAAGACCGGGCATGTTGAAGAAACTCAGAGAATATTTCAGGCTTTTTGAAGAATCTCATGGACTCTTTTTTTTTTTTTTTTTTTTTTAAACCAAAAATGCTTACAGCACCTGGTATTCCCAGGCGGTCTCCCATCCAAGTACTAACCAGGCCCGACCCTGCTTAGCTTCCGAGATCAGACGAGATCGGGCGTTCTCAACGTGGTATGGCCGTAAGCGAAATCTGCTGCCAAAAACGGGCTTTTTGAAGAAATTCATCGAATTTTTCAGGCCTTCTGAAGAAACTCTGCTCCCAAGACCGGGCATGTTGAAGAAACTCAGAGAATATTTCAGGCTTTTTGAAGAATCTCATGGACTCTTTTTTTTTTTTTTTTTTTTTTAAACCAAAAATGCTTACAGCACCTGGTATTCCCAGGCGGTCTCCCATCCAAGTACTAACCAGGCCCGACCCTGCTTAGCTTTCGAGATCAGACGAGATCGGGCGTTCTCAACGTGGTATGGCCGTAAGCGAAATCTGCTGCCAAAAACGGGCTTTTTGAAGAAATTCATCGAATTTTTCAGGCCTTCTGAAGAAACTCTGCTCCCAAGACCGGGCATGTTGAAGAAACTCAGAGAATATTTCAGGCTTTTTGAAGAATCTCATGGACTCTTTTTTTTTTTTTTTTTTTTTTAAACCAAAAACGCTTACAGCACCTGGTATTCCCAGGCGGTCTCCCATCCAAGTACTAACCAGGCCCGACCCTGCTTAGCTTCCGAGATCAGACGAGATCGGGCGTTCTCAACGTGGTATGGCCGTAAGCGAAATCTGCTGCCAAAAACGGGCTTTTTGAAGAAATTCATCGAATTTTTCAGGCCTTCTGAAGAAACTCTGCTCCCAAGACCGGGCATGTTGAAGAAACTCAGAGAATATTTCAGGCTTTTTGAAGAATCTCATGGACTCTTTTTTTTTTTTTTTTTTTTTTTTAAACCAAAAATGCTTACAGCACCTGGTATTCCCAGGCGGTCTCCCATCCAAGTACTAACCAGGCCCGACCCTGCTTAGCTTCCGAGATCAGACGAGATCGGGCGTTCTCAACGTGGTATGGCCGTAAGCGAAATCTGCTGCCAAAAACGGGCTTTTTGAAGAAATTCATCGAATTTTTCAGGCCTTCTGAAGAAACTCTGCTCCCAAGACCGGGCATGTTGAAGAAACTCAGAGAATATTTCAGGCTTTTTGAAGAATCTCATGGACTCTTTTTTTTTTTTTTTTTTTTTTTAAACCAAAAATGCTTACAGCACCTGGTATTCCCAGGCGGTCTCCCATCCAAGTACTAACCAGGCCCGACCCTGCTTAGCTTCCGAGATCAGACGAGATCGGGCGTTCTCAACGTGGTATGGCCGTAAGCGAAATCTGCTGCCAAAAACGGGCTTTTTGAAGAAATTCATCGAATTTTTCAGGCCTTCTGAAGA
>JAJAVR010000026.1:247500-270000 GCA_021554675.1 Leuciscus idus | reverse complement strand
GGCTTTTTGAAGAATCTCATGGACTCTTTTTTTTTTTTTTTTTTTTTTAAACCAAAAATGCTTACAGCACCTGGTATTCCCAGGCGGTCTCCCATCCAAGTACTAACCAGGCCCGACCCTGCTTAGCTTTCGAGATCAGACGAGATCGGGCGTTCTCAACGTGGTATGGCCGTAAGCGAAATCTGCTGCCAAAAACGGGCTTTTTGAAGAAATTCATCGAATTTTTCAGGCCTTCTGAAGAAACTCTGCTCCCAAGACCGGGCATGTTGAAGAAACTCAGAGAATATTTCAGGCTTTTTGAAGAATCTCATGGACTCTTTTTTTTTTTTTTTTTTTTTTAAACCAAAAATGCTTACAGCACCTGGTATTCCCAGGCGGTCTCCCATCCAAGTACTAACCAGGCCCGACCCTGCTTAGCTTCCGAGATCAGACGAGATCGGGCGTTCTCAACGTGGTATGGCCGTAAGCGAAATCTGCTGCCAAAAACGGGCTATTTAAAAGGTTAGAACATTAGTGAAGTAAACTAAAAAGCTTACAGCACCTGGTATTCCCAGGCGGTCTCCCATCCAAGTACTAACCAGGCCCGACCCTGCTTAGCTTCCGAGATCAGACGAGATCGGGCATTCTCAACGTGGTATGGCCGTAAGCGAAATCTGCTGCCAAAAACGGGCTATTTAAAAGGTTAGAACATTAGTGAAGTAAACTAAAAAGCTTACAGCACCTGGTATTCCCAGGCGGTCTCCCATCCAAGTACTAACCAGGCCCGACCCTGCTTAGCTTCCGAGATCAGACGAGATCGGGCGTTCTCAACGTGGTATGGCCGTAAGCGAAATCTGCTGCCAAAAACGGGCTTTTTGAAGAAATTCATCGAATTTTTCAGGCCTTCTGAAGAAACTCTGCTCCCAAGACCGGGCATGTTGAAGAAACTCAGAGAATATTTCAGGCTTTTTGAAGAATCTCATGGACTCTTTTTTTTTTTTTTTTTTTTTAAAACCAAAAATGCTTACAGCACCTGGTATTCCCAGGCGGTCTCCCATCCAAGTACTAACCAGGCCCGACCCTGCTTAGCTTCCGAGATCAGACGAGATCGGGCGTTCTCAACGTGGTATGGCCGTAAGCGAAATCTGCTGCCAAAAACGGGCTATTTAAAAGGTTAGAACATTAGTGAAGTAAACTAAAAAGCTTACAGCACCTGGTATTCCCAGGCGGTCTCCCATCCAAGTACTAACCAGGCCCGACCCTGCTTAGCTTCCGAGATCAGACGAGATCGGGCGCTCTCAACGTGGTATGGCCGTAAGCGAAATCTGCTGCCAAAAACGGGCTTTTTGAAGAAATTCATCGAATTTTTCAGGCCTTCTGAAGAAACTCTGCTCCCAAGACCGGGCATGTTGAAGAAACTCAGAGAATATTTCAGGCTTTTTGAAGAATCTCATGGACTCTTTTTTTTTTTTTTTTTTTTTTAAACCAAAAATGCTTACAGCACCTGGTATTCCCAGGCGGTCTCCCATCCAAGTACTAACCAGGCCCGACCCTGCTTAGCTTCCGAGATCAGACGAGATCGGGCGTTCTCAACGTGGTATGGCCGTAAGCGAAATCTGCTGCCAAAAACGGGCTATTTAAAAGGTTAGAACATTAGTGAAGTAAACTAAAAAGCTTACAGCACCTGGTATTCCCAGGCGGTCTCCCATCCAAGTACTAACCAGGCCCGACCCTGCTTAGCTTCCGAGATCAGACGAGATCGGGCATTCTCAACGTGGTATGGCCGTAAGCGAAATCTGCTGCCAAAAACGGGCTATTTAAAAGGTTAGAACATTAGTGAAGTAAACTAAAAAGCTTACAGCACCTGGTATTCCCAGGCGGTCTCCCATCCAAGTACTAACCAGGCCCGACCCTGCTTAGCTTCCGAGATCAGACGAGATCGGGCGTTCTCAACGTGGTATGGCCGTAAGCGAAATCTGCTGCCAAAAACGGGCTTTTTGAAGAAATTCATCGAATTTTTCAGGCCTTCTGAAGAAACTCTGCTCCCAAGACCGGGCATGTTGAAGAAACTCAGAGAATATTTCAGGCTTTTTGAAGAATCTCATGGACTCTTTTTTTTTTTTTTTTTTTTTTAAACCAAAAATGCTTACAGCACCTGGTATTCCCAGGCGGTCTCCCATCCAAGTACTAACCAGGCCCGACCCTGCTTAGCTTCCGAGATCAGACGAGATCGGCGTTCTCAACGTGGTATGGCCGTAAGCGAAATCTGCTGCCAAAAACGGGCTATTTAAAAGGTTAGAACATTAGTGAAGTAAACTAAAAAGCTTACAGCACCTGGTATTCCCAGGCGGTCTCCCATCCAAGTACTAACCAGGCCCGACCCTGCTTAGCTTCCGAGATCAGACGAGATCGGGCGTTCTCAACGTGGTATGGCCGTAAGCCAAATCTGCTGCCAAAAACGGGCTTTTTGAAGAAATTCATCGAATTTTTCAGGCCTTCTGAAGAAACTCTGCTCCCAAGACCGGGCATGTTGAAGAAACTCAGAGAATATTTCAGGCTTTTTGAAGAATCTCATGGACTCTTTTTTTTTTTTTTTTTTTTTTAAACCAAAAATGCTTACAGCACCTGGTATTCCCAGGCGGTCTCCCATCCAAGTACTAACCAGGCCCGACCCTGCTTAGCTTCCGAGATCAGACGAGATCGGGCGTTCTCAACGTGGTATGGCCGTAAGCGAAATCTGCTGCCAAAAACGGGCTATTTAAAAGGTTAGAACATTAGTGAAGTAAACTAAAAAGCTTACAGCACCTGGTATTCCCAGGCGGTCTCCCATCCAAGTACTAACCAGGCCCGACCCTGCTTAGCTTCCGAGATCAGACGAGATCGGGCATTCTCAACGTGGTATGGCCGTAAGCGAAATCTGCTGCCAAAAACGGGCTATTTAAAAGGTTAGAACATTAGTGAAGTAAACTAAAAAGCTTACAGCACCTGGTATTCCCAGGCGGTCTCCCATCCAAGTACTAACCAGGCCCGACCCTGCTTAGCTTCCGAGATCAGACGAGATCGGGCGTTCTCAACGTGGTATGGCCGTAAGCGAAATCTGCTGCCAAAAACGGGCTTTTTGAAGAAATTCATCGAATTTTTCAGGCCTTCTGAAGAAACTCTGCTCCCAAGACCGGGCATGTTGAAGAAACTCAGAGAATATTTCAGGCTTTTTGAAGAATCTCATGGACTCTTTTTTTTTTTTTTTTTTTTTTTAAACCAAAAATGCTTACAGCACCTGGTATTCCCAGGCGGTCTCCCATCCAAGTACTAACCAGGCCCGACCCTGCTTAGCTTCCGAGATCAGACGAGATCGGGCGTTCTCAACGTGGTATGGCCGTAAGCGAAATCTGCTGCCAAAAACGGGCTATTTAAAAGGTTAGAACATTAGTGAAGTAAACTAAAAAGCTTACAGCACCTGGTATTCCCAGGCGGTCTCCCATCCAAGTACTAACCAGGCCCGACCCTGCTTAGCTTCCGAGATCAGACGAGATCGGGCGTTCTCAACGTGGTATGGCCGTAAGCCAAATCTGCTGCCAAAAACGGGCTTTTTGAAGAAATTCATCGAATTTTTCAGGCCTTCTGAAGAAACTCTGCTCCCAAGACCGGGCATGTTGAAGAAACTCAGAGAATATTTCAGGCTTTTTGAAGAATCTCATGGACTCTTTTTTTTTTTTTTTTTTTTTAAACCAAAAATGCTTACAGCACCTGGTATTCCCAGGCGGTCTCCCATCCAAGTACTAACCAGGCCCGACCCTGCTTAGCTTTCGAGATCAGACGAGATCGGGCGTTCTCAACGTGGTATGGCCGTAAGCGAAATCTGCTGCCAAAAACGGGCTTTTTGAAGAAATTCATCGAATTTTTCAGGCCTTCTGAAGAAACTCTGCTCCCAAGACCGGGCATGTTGAAGAAACTCAGAGAATATTTCAGGCTTTTTGAAGAATCTCATGGACTCTTTTTTTTTTTTTTTTTTTTTAAACCAAAAATGCTTACAGCACCTGGTATTCCCAGGCGGTCTCCCATCCAAGTACTAACCAGGCCCGACCCTGCTTAGCTTCCGAGATCAGACGAGATCGGGCGTTCTCAACGTGGTATGGCCGTAAGCGAAATCTGCTGCCAAAAACGGGCTATTTAAAAGGTTAGAACATTAGTGAAGTAAACTAAAAAGCTTACAGCACCTGGTATTCCCAGGCGGTCTCCCATCCAAGTACTAACCAGGCCCGACCCTGCTTAGCTTCCGAGATCAGACGAGATCGGGCATTCTCAACGTGGTATGGCCGTAAGCGAAATCTGCTGCCAAAAACGGGCTATTTAAAAGGTTAGAACATTAGTGAAGTAAACTAAAAAGCTTACAGCACCTGGTATTCCCAGGCGGTCTCCCATCCAAGTACTAACCAGGCCCGACCCTGCTTAGCTTCCGAGATCAGACGAGATCGGGCGTTCTCAACGTGGTATGGCCGTAAGCGAAATCTGCTGCCAAAAACGGGCTTTTTGAAGAAATTCATCGAATTTTTCAGGCCTTCTGAAGAAACTCTGCTCCCAAGACCGGGCATGTTGAAGAAACTCAGAGAATATTTCAGGCTTTTTGAAGAATCTCATGGACTCTTTTTTTTTTTTTTTTTTTTTTAAACCAAAAATGCTTACAGCACCTGGTATTCCCAGGCGGTCTCCCATCCAAGTACTAACCAGGCCCGACCCTGCTTAGCTTCCGAGATCAGACGAGATCGGGCGTTCTCAACGTGGTATGGCCGTAAGCGAAATCTGCTGCCAAAAACGGGCTATTTAAAAGGTTAGAACATTAGTGAAGTAAACTAAAAAGCTTACAGCACCTGGTATTCCCAGGCGGTCTCCCATCCAAGTACTAACCAGGCCCGACCCTGCTTAGCTTCCGAGATCAGACGAGATCGGGCGCTCTCAACGTGGTATGGCCGTAAGCGAAATCTGCTGCCAAAAACGGGCTTTTTGAAGAAATTCATCGAATTTTTCAGGCCTTCTGAAGAAACTCTGCTCCCAAGACCGGGCATGTTGAAGAAACTCAGAGAATATTTCAGGCTTTTTGAAGAATCTCATGGACTCTTTTTTTTTTTTTTTTTTTTTTAAACCAAAAATGCTTACAGCACCTGGTATTCCCAGGCGGTCTCCCATCCAAGTACTAACCAGGCCCGACCCTGCTTAGCTTCCGAGATCAGACGAGATCGGGCGTTCTCAACGTGGTATGGCCGTAAGCGAAATCTGCTGCCAAAAACGGGCTATTTAAAAGGTTAGAACATTAGTGAAGTAAACTAAAAAGCTTACAGCACCTGGTATTCCCAGGCGGTCTCCCATCCAAGTACTAACCAGGCCCGACCCTGCTTAGCTTCCGAGATCAGACGAGATCGGGCATTCTCAACGTGGTATGGCCGTAAGCGAAATCTGCTGCCAAAAACGGGCTATTTAAAAGGTTAGAACATTAGTGAAGTAAACTAAAAAGCTTACAGCACCTGGTATTCCCAGGCGGTCTCCCATCCAAGTACTAACCAGGCCCGACCCTGCTTAGCTTCCGAGATCAGACGAGATCGGGCGTTCTCAACGTGGTATGGCCGTAAGCGAAATCTGCTGCCAAAAACGGGCTTTTTGAAGAAATTCATCGAATTTTTCAGGCCTTCTGAAGAAACTCTGCTCCCAAGACCGGGCATGTTGAAGAAACTCAGAGAATATTTCAGGCTTTTTGAAGAATCTCATGGACTCTTTTTTTTTTTTTTTTTTTTTTAAACCAAAAATGCTTACAGCACCTGGTATTCCCAGGCGGTCTCCCATCCAAGTACTAACCAGGCCCGACCCTGCTTAGCTTCCGAGATCAGACGAGATCGGGCGTTCTCAACGTGGTATGGCCGTAAGCGAAATCTGCTGCCAAAAACGGGCTATTTAAAAGGTTAGAACATTAGTGAAGTAAACTAAAAAGCTTACAGCACCTGGTATTCCCAGGCGGTCTCCCATCCAAGTACTAACCAGGCCCGACCCTGCTTAGCTTCCGAGATCAGACGAGATCGGGCGTTCTCAACGTGGTATGGCCGTAAGCCAAATCTGCTGCCAAAAACGGGCTTTTTGAAGAAATTCATCGAATTTTTCAGGCCTTCTGAAGAAACTCTGCTCCCAAGACCGGGCATGTTGAAGAAACTCAGAGAATATTTCAGGCTTTTTGAAGAATCTCATGGACTCTTTTTTTTTTTTTTTTTTTTTAAACCAAAAATGCTTACAGCACCTGGTATTCCCAGGCGGTCTCCCATCCAAGTACTAACCAGGCCCGACCCTGCTTAGCTTCCGAGATCAGACGAGATCGGGCGTTCTCAACGTGGTATGGCCGTAAGCGAAATCTGCTGCCAAAAACGGGCTATTTAAAAGGTTAGAACATTAGTGAAGTAAACTAAAAAGCTTACAGCACCTGGTATTCCCAGGCGGTCTCCCATCCAAGTACTAACCAGGCCCGACCCTGCTTAGCTTCCGAGATCAGACGAGATCGGGCATTCTCAACGTGGTATGGCCGTAAGCGAAATCTGCTGCCAAAAACGGGCTATTTAAAAGGTTAGAACATTAGTGAAGTAAACTAAAAAGCTTACAGCACCTGGTATTCCCAGGCGGTCTCCCATCCAAGTACTAACCAGGCCCGACCCTGCTTAGCTTCCGAGATCAGACGAGATCGGGCGTTCTCAACGTGGTATGGCCGTAAGCGAAATCTGCTGCCAAAAACGGGCTTTTTGAAGAAATTCATCGAATTTTTCAGGCCTTCTGAAGAAACTCTGCTCCCAAGACCGGGCATGTTGAAGAAACTCAGAGAATATTTCAGGCTTTTTGAAGAATCTCATGGACTCTTTTTTTTTTTTTTTTTTTTTTAAACCAAAAATGCTTACAGCACCTGGTATTCCCAGGCGGTCTCCCATCCAAGTACTAACCAGGCCCGACCCTGCTTAGCTTCCGAGATCAGACGAGATCGGGCGTTCTCAACGTGGTATGGCCGTAAGCGAAATCTGCTGCCAAAAACGGGCTATTTAAAAGGTTAGAACATTAGTGAAGTAAACTAAAAAGCTTACAGCACCTGGTATTCCCAGGCGGTCTCCCATCCAAGTACTAACCAGGCCCGACCCTGCTTAGCTTCCGAGATCAGACGAGATCGGGCGTTCTCAACGTGGTATGGCCGTAAGCCAAATCTGCTGCCAAAAACGGGCTTTTTGAAGAAATTCATCGAATTTTTCAGGCCTTCTGAAGAAACTCTGCTCCCAAGACCGGGCATGTTGAAGAAACTCAGAGAATATTTCAGGCTTTTTGAAGAATCTCATGGACTCTTTTTTTTTTTTTTTTTTTTTAAACCAAAAATGCTTACAGCCCCAGGCGGTCTCCCATCCAAGTACTAACCAGGCCCGACCCTGCTTAGCTTCCGAGATCAGACGAGATCGGGCGTTCTCAACGTGGTATGGCCGTAAGCGAAATCTGCTGCCAAAAACGGGCTTTTTGAAGAAATTCATCGAATTTTTCAGGCCTTCTGAAGAAACTCTGCTCCCAAGACCGGGCATGTTGAAGAAACTCAGAGAATATTTCAGGCTTTTTGAAGAATCTCATGGACTCTTTTTTTTTTTTTTTTTTTTTTAAACCAAAAATGCTTACAGCACCTGGTATTCCCAGGCGGTCTCCCATCCAAGTACTAACCAGGCCCGACCCTGCTTAGCTTCCGAGATCAGACGAGATCGGGCGTTCTCAACGTGGTATGGCCGTAAGCGAAATCTGCTGCCAAAAACGGGCTATTTAAAAGGTTAGAACATTAGTGAAGTAAACTAAAAAGCTTACAGCACCTGGTATTCCCAGGCGGTCTCCCATCCAAGTACTAACCAGGCCCGACCCTGCTTAGCTTCCGAGATCAGACGAGATCGGGCGTTCTCAACGTGGTATGGCCGTAAGCCAAATCTGCTGCCAAAAACGGGCTTTTTGAAGAAATTCATCGAATTTTTCAGGCCTTCTGAAGAAACTCTGCTCCCAAGACCGGGCATGTTGAAGAAACTCAGAGAATATTTCAGGCTTTTTGAAGAATCTCATGGACTCTTTTTTTTTTTTTTTTTTTTTTAAACCAAAAATGCTTACAGCACCTGGTATTCCCAGGCGGTCTCCCATCCAAGTACTAACCAGGCCCGACCCTGCTTAGCTTCCGAGATCAGACGAGATCGGGCGTTCTCAACGTGGTATGGCCGTAAGCGAAATCTGCTGCCAAAAACGGGCTATTTAAAAGGTTAGAACATTAGTGAAGTAAACTAAAAAGCTTACAGCACCTGGTATTCCCAGGCGGTCTCCCATCCAAGTACTAACCAGGCCCGACCCTGCTTAGCTTCCGAGATCAGACGAGATCGGGCGTTCTCAACGTGGTATGGCCGTAAGCCAAATCTGCTGCCAAAAACGGGCTTTTTGAAGAAATTCATCGAATTTTTCAGGCCTTCTGAAGAAACTCTGCTCCCAAGACCGGGCATGTTGAAGAAACTCAGAGAATATTTCAGGCTTTTTGAAGAATCTCATGGACTCTTTTTTTTTTTTTTTTTTTTTAAACCAAAAATGCTTACAGCCCCAGGCGGTCTCCCATCCAAGTACTAACCAGGCCCGACCCTGCTTAGCTTCCGAGATCAGACGAGATCGGGCGTTCTCAACGTGGTATGGCCGTAAGCGAAATCTGCTGCCAAAAACGGGCTTTTTGAAGAAATTCATCGAATTTTTCAGGCCTTCTGAAGAAACTCTGCTCCCAAGACCGGGCATGTTGAAGAAACTCAGAGAATATTTCAGGCTTTTTGAAGAATCTCATGGACTCTTTTTTTTTTTTTTTTTTTTTTAAACCAAAAATGCTTACAGCACCTGGTATTCCCAGGCGGTCTCCCATCCAAGTACTAACCAGGCCCGACCCTGCTTAGCTTCCGAGATCAGACGAGATCGGGCGTTCTCAACGTGGTATGGCCGTAAGCGAAATCTGCTGCCAAAAACGGGCTATTTAAAAGGTTAGAACATTAGTGAAGTAAACTAAAAAGCTTACAGCACCTGGTATTCCCAGGCGGTCTCCCATCCAAGTACTAACCAGGCCCGACCCTGCTTAGCTTCCGAGATCAGACGAGATCGGGCGTTCTCAACGTGGTATGGCCGTAAGCCAAATCTGCTGCCAAAAACGGGCTTTTTGAAGAAATTCATCGAATTTTTCAGGCCTTCTGAAGAAACTCTGCTCCCAAGACCGGGCATGTTGAAGAAACTCAGAGAATATTTCAGGCTTTTTGAAGAATCTCATGGACTCTTTTTTTTTTTTTTTTTTTTTTAAACCAAAAATGCTTACAGCACCTGGTATTCCCAGGCGGTCTCCCATCCAAGTACTAACCAGGCCCGACCCTGCTTAGCTTCCGAGATCAGACGAGATCGGGCGTTCTCAACGTGGTATGGCCGTAAGCGAAATCTGCTGCCAAAAACGGGCTATTTAAAAGGTTAGAACATTAGTGAAGTAAACTAAAAAGCTTACAGCACCTGGTATTCCCAGGCGGTCTCCCATCCAAGTACTAACCAGGCCCGACCCTGCTTAGCTTCCGAGATCAGACGAGATCGGGCGTTCTCAACGTGGTATGGCCGTAAGCCAAATCTGCTGCCAAAAACGGGCTTTTTGAAGAAATTCATCGAATTTTTCAGGCCTTCTGAAGAAACTCTGCTCCCAAGACCGGGCATGTTGAAGAAACTCAGAGAATATTTCAGGCTTTTTGAAGAATCTCATGGACTCTTTTTTTTTTTTTTTTTTTTTAAACCAAAAATGCTTACAGCCCCAGGCGGTCTCCCATCCAAGTACTAACCAGGCCCGACCCTGCTTAGCTTCCGAGATCAGACGAGATCGGGCGTTCTCAACGTGGTATGGCCGTAAGCGAAATCTGCTGCCAAAAACGGGCTTTTTGAAGAAATTCATCGAATTTTTCAGGCCTTCTGAAGAAACTCTGCTCCCAAGACCGGGCATGTTGAAGAAACTCAGAGAATATTTCAGGCTTTTTGAAGAATCTCATGGACTCTTTTTTTTTTTTTTTTTTTTTTAAACCAAAAATGCTTACAGCACCTGGTATTCCCAGGCGGTCTCCCATCCAAGTACTAACCAGGCCCGACCCTGCTTAGCTTCCGAGATCAGACGAGATCGGGCGTTCTCAACGTGGTATGGCCGTAAGCGAAATCTGCTGCCAAAAACGGGCTATTTAAAAGGTTAGAACATTAGTGAAGTAAACTAAAAAGCTTACAGCACCTGGTATTCCCAGGCGGTCTCCCATCCAAGTACTAACCAGGCCCGACCCTGCTTAGCTTCCGAGATCAGACGAGATCGGGCGTTCTCAACGTGGTATGGCCGTAAGCCAAATCTGCTGCCAAAAACGGGCTTTTTGAAGAAATTCATCGAATTTTTCAGGCCTTCTGAAGAAACTCTGCTCCCAAGACCGGGCATGTTGAAGAAACTCAGAGAATATTTCAGGCTTTTTGAAGAATCTCATGGACTCTTTTTTTTTTTTTTTTTTTTTTAAACCAAAAATGCTTACAGCACCTGGTATTCCCAGGCGGTCTCCCATCCAAGTACTAACCAGGCCCGACCCTGCTTAGCTTCCGAGATCAGACGAGATCGGGCGTTCTCAACGTGGTATGGCCGTAAGCGAAATCTGCTGCCAAAAACGGGCTATTTAAAAGGTTAGAACATTAGTGAAGTAAACTAAAAAGCTTACAGCACCTGGTATTCCCAGGCGGTCTCCCATCCAAGTACTAACCAGGCCCGACCCTGCTTAGCTTCCGAGATCAGACGAGATCGGGCGTTCTCAACGTGGTATGGCCGTAAGCGAAATCTGCTGCCAAAAACGGGCTTTTTGAAGAAATTCATCGAATTTTTCAGGCCTTCTGAAGAAACTCTGCTCCCAAGACCGGGCATGTTGAAGAAACTCAGAGAATATTTCAGGCTTTTTGAAGAATCTCATGGACTCTTTTTTTTTTTTTTTTTTTTTTAAACCAAAAATGCTTACAGCACCTGGTATTCCCAGGCGGTCTCCCATCCAAGTACTAACCAGGCCCGACCCTGCTTAGCTTCCGAGATCAGACGAGATCGGGCGTTCTCAACGTGGTATGGCCGTAAGCGAAATCTGCTGCCAAAAACGGGCTATTTAAAAGGTTAGAACATTAGTGAAGTAAACTAAAAAGCTTACAGCACCTGGTATTCCCAGGCGGTCTCCCATCCAAGTACTAACCAGGCCCGACCCTGCTTAGCTTCCGAGATCAGACGAGATCGGGCGTTCTCAACGTGGTATGGCCGTAAGCCAAATCTGCTGCCAAAAACGGGCTTTTTGAAGAAATTCATCGAATTTTTCAGGCCTTCTGAAGAAACTCTGCTCCCAAGACCGGGCATGTTGAAGAAACTCAGAGAATATTTCAGGCTTTTTGAAGAATCTCATGGACTCTTTTTTTTTTTTTTTTTTTTTTAAACCAAAAATGCTTACAGCACCTGGTATTCCCAGGCGGTCTCCCATCCAAGTACTAACCAGGCCCGACCCTGCTTAGCTTCCGAGATCAGACGAGATCGGGCGTTCTCAACGTGGTATGGCCGTAAGCGAAATCTGCTGCCAAAAACGGGCTATTTAAAAGGTTAGAACATTAGTGAAGTAAACTAAAAAGCTTACAGCACCTGGTATTCCCAGGCGGTCTCCCATCCAAGTACTAACCAGGCCCGACCCTGCTTAGCTTCCGAGATCAGACGAGATCGGGCGTTCTCAACGTGGTATGGCCGTAAGCCAAATCTGCTGCCAAAAACGGGCTTTTTGAAGAAATTCATCGAATTTTTCAGGCCTTCTGAAGAAACTCTGCTCCCAAGACCGGGCATGTTGAAGAAACTCAGAGAATATTTCAGGCTTTTTGAAGAATCTCATGGACTCTTTTTTTTTTTTTTTTTTTTTAAACCAAAAATGCTTACAGCCCCAGGCGGTCTCCCATCCAAGTACTAACCAGGCCCGACCCTGCTTAGCTTCCGAGATCAGACGAGATCGGGCGTTCTCAACGTGGTATGGCCGTAAGCGAAATCTGCTGCCAAAAACGGGCTTTTTGAAGAAATTCATCGAATTTTTCAGGCCTTCTGAAGAAACTCTGCTCCCAAGACCGGGCATGTTGAAGAAACTCAGAGAATATTTCAGGCTTTTTGAAGAATCTCATGGACTCTTTTTTTTTTTTTTTTTTTTTTAAACCAAAAATGCTTACAGCACCTGGTATTCCCAGGCGGTCTCCCATCCAAGTACTAACCAGGCCCGACCCTGCTTAGCTTCCGAGATCAGACGAGATCGGGCGTTCTCAACGTGGTATGGCCGTAAGCGAAATCTGCTGCCAAAAACGGGCTATTTAAAAGGTTAGAACATTAGTGAAGTAAACTAAAAAGCTTACAGCACCTGGTATTCCCAGGCGGTCTCCCATCCAAGTACTAACCAGGCCCGACCCTGCTTAGCTTCCGAGATCAGACGAGATCGGGCGTTCTCAACGTGGTATGGCCGTAAGCCAAATCTGCTGCCAAAAACGGGCTTTTTGAAGAAATTCATCGAATTTTTCAGGCCTTCTGAAGAAACTCTGCTCCCAAGACCGGGCATGTTGAAGAAACTCAGAGAATATTTCAGGCTTTTTGAAGAATCTCATGGACTCTTTTTTTTTTTTTTTTTTTTTTAAACCAAAAATGCTTACAGCACCTGGTATTCCCAGGCGGTCTCCCATCCAAGTACTAACCAGGCCCGACCCTGCTTAGCTTCCGAGATCAGACGAGATCGGGCGTTCTCAACGTGGTATGGCCGTAAGCGAAATCTGCTGCCAAAAACGGGCTATTTAAAAGGTTAGAACATTAGTGAAGTAAACTAAAAAGCTTACAGCACCTGGTATTCCCAGGCGGTCTCCCATCCAAGTACTAACCAGGCCCGACCCTGCTTAGCTTCCGAGATCAGACGAGATCGGGCGTTCTCAACGTGGTATGGCCGTAAGCCAAATCTGCTGCCAAAAACGGGCTTTTTGAAGAAATTCATCGAATTTTTCAGGCCTTCTGAAGAAACTCTGCTCCCAAGACCGGGCATGTTGAAGAAACTCAGAGAATATTTCAGGCTTTTTGAAGAATCTCATGGACTCTTTTTTTTTTTTTTTTTTTTTTAAACCAAAAATGCTTACAGCACCTGGTATTCCCAGGCGGTCTCCCATCCAAGTACTAACCAGGCCCGACCCTGCTTAGCTTCCGAGATCAGACGAGATCGGGCGTTCTCAACGTGGTATGGCCGTAAGCGAAATCTGCTGCCAAAAACGGGCTATTTAAAAGGTTAGAACATTAGTGAAGTAAACTAAAAAGCTTACAGCACCTGGTATTCCCAGGCGGTCTCCCATCCAAGTACTAACCAGGCCCGACCCTGCTTAGCTTCCGAGATCAGACGAGATCGGGCGTTCTCAACGTGGTATGGCCGTAAGCCAAATCTGCTGCCAAAAACGGGCTTTTTGAAGAAATTCATCGAATTTTTCAGGCCTTCTGAAGAAACTCTGCTCCCAAGACCGGGCATGTTGAAGAAACTCAGAGAATATTTCAGGCTTTTTGAAGAATCTCATGGACTCTTTTTTTTTTTTTTTTTTTTTAAACCAAAAATGCTTACAGCCCCAGGCGGTCTCCCATCCAAGTACTAACCAGGCCCGACCCTGCTTAGCTTCCGAGATCAGACGAGATCGGGCGTTCTCAACGTGGTATGGCCGTAAGCGAAATCTGCTGCCAAAAACGGGCTTTTTGAAGAAATTCATCGAATTTTTCAGGCCTTCTGAAGAAACTCTGCTCCCAAGACCGGGCATGTTGAAGAAACTCAGAGAATATTTCAGGCTTTTTGAAGAATCTCATGGACTCTTTTTTTTTTTTTTTTTTTTTTAAACCAAAAATGCTTACAGCACCTGGTATTCCCAGGCGGTCTCCCATCCAAGTACTAACCAGGCCCGACCCTGCTTAGCTTCCGAGATCAGACGAGATCGGGCGTTCTCAACGTGGTATGGCCGTAAGCGAAATCTGCTGCCAAAAACGGGCTATTTAAAAGGTTAGAACATTAGTGAAGTAAACTAAAAAGCTTACAGCACCTGGTATTCCCAGGCGGTCTCCCATCCAAGTACTAACCAGGCCCGACCCTGCTTAGCTTCCGAGATCAGACGAGATCGGGCGTTCTCAACGTGGTATGGCCGTAAGCCAAATCTGCTGCCAAAAACGGGCTTTTTGAAGAAATTCATCGAATTTTTCAGGCCTTCTGAAGAAACTCTGCTCCCAAGACCGGGCATGTTGAAGAAACTCAGAGAATATTTCAGGCTTTTTGAAGAATCTCATGGACTCTTTTTTTTTTTTTTTTTTTTTTAAACCAAAAATGCTTACAGCACCTGGTATTCCCAGGCGGTCTCCCATCCAAGTACTAACCAGGCCCGACCCTGCTTAGCTTCCGAGATCAGACGAGATCGGGCGTTCTCAACGTGGTATGGCCGTAAGCGAAATCTGCTGCCAAAAACGGGCTATTTAAAAGGTTAGAACATTAGTGAAGTAAACTAAAAAGCTTACAGCACCTGGTATTCCCAGGCGGTCTCCCATCCAAGTACTAACCAGGCCCGACCCTGCTTAGCTTCCGAGATCAGACGAGATCGGGCGTTCTCAACGTGGTATGGCCGTAAGCGAAATCTGCTGCCAAAAACGGGCTTTTTGAAGAAATTCATCGAATTTTTCAGGCCTTCTGAAGAAACTCTGCTCCCAAGACCGGGCATGTTGAAGAAACTCAGAGAATATTTCAGGCTTTTTGAAGAATCTCATGGACTCTTTTTTTTTTTTTTTTTTTTTTAAACCAAAAATGCTTACAGCACCTGGTATTCCCAGGCGGTCTCCCATCCAAGTACTAACCAGGCCCGACCCTGCTTAGCTTCCGAGATCAGACGAGATCGGGCGTTCTCAACGTGGTATGGCCGTAAGCGAAATCTGCTGCCAAAAACGGGCTTTTTGAAGAAATTCATCGAATTTTTCAGGCCTTCTGAAGAAACTCTGCTCCCAAGACCGGGCATGTTGAAGAAACTCAGAGAATATTTCAGGCTTTTTGAAGAATCTCATGGACTCTTTTTTTTTTTTTTTTTTTTTTTAAACCAAAAATGCTTACAGCACCTGGTATTCCCAGGCGGTCTCCCATCCAAGTACTAACCAGGCCCGACCCTGCTTAGCTTCCGAGATCAGACGAGATCGGGCGTTCTCAACGTGGTATGGCCGTAAGCGAAATCTGCTGCCAAAAACGGGCTTTTTGAAGAAATTCATCGAATTTTTCAGGCCTTCTGAAGAAACTCTGCTCCCAAGACCGGGCATGTTGAAGAAACTCAGAGAATATTTCAGGCTTTTTGAAGAATCTCATGGACTCTTTTTTTTTTTTTTTTTTTTTTTAAACCAAAAAGGCTTACAGCACCTGGTATTCCCAGGCGGTCTCCCATCCAAGTACTAACCAGGCCCGACCCTGCTTAGCTTCCGAGATCAGACGAGATCGGGCGTTCTCAACGTGGTATGGCCGTAAGCGAAATCTGCTGCCAAAAACGGGCTATTTAAAAGGTTAGAACATTAGTGAAGTAAACTAAAAAGCTTACAGCACCTGGTATTCCCAGGCTGTCTCCCATCCAAGTACTAACCAGGCCCGACCCTGCTTAGCTTCCGAGATCAGACGAGATCGGGCGTTCTCAACGTGGTATGGCCGTAAGCGAAATCTGCTGCCAAAAACGGGCTTTTTGAAGAAATTCATCGAATTTTTCAGGCCTTCTGAAGAAACTCTGCTCCCAAGACCGGGCATGTTGAAGAAACTCAGAGAATATTTCAGGCTTTTTGAAGAATCTCATGGACTCTTTTTTTTTTTTTTTTTTTTTAAACCAAAAATGCTTACAGCACCTGGTATTCCCAGGCGGTCTCCCATCCAAGTACTAACCAGGCCCGACCCTGCTTAGCTTCCGAGATCAGACGAGATCGGGCGTTCTCAACGTGGTATGGCCGTAAGCGAAATCTGCTGCCAAAAACGGGCTTTTTGAAGAAATTCATCGAATTTTTCAGGCCTTCTGAAGAAACTCTGCTCCCAAGACCGGGCATGTTGAAGAAACTCAGAGAATATTTCAGGCTTTTTGAAGAATCTCATGGACTCTTTTTTTTTTTTTTTTTTTTTTAAACCAAAAATGCTTACAGCACCTGGTATTCCCAGGCGGTCTCCCATCCAAGTACTAACCAGGCCCGACCCTGCTTAGCTTCCGAGATCAGACGAGATCGGGCGTTCTCAACGTGGTATGGCCGTAAGCGAAATCTGCTGCCAAAAACGGGCTATTTAAAAGGTTAGAACATTAGTGAAGTAAACTAAAAAGCTTACAGCACCTGGTATTCCCAGGCGGTCTCCCATCCAAGTACTAACCAGGCCCGACCCTGCTTAGCTTCCGAGATCAGACGAGATCGGGCGTTCTCAACGTGGTATGGCCGTAAGCCAAATCTGCTGCCAAAAACGGGCTTTTTGAAGAAATTCATCGAATTTTTCAGGCCTTCTGAAGAAACTCTGCTCCCAAGACCGGGCATGTTGAAGAAACTCAGAGAATATTTCAGGCTTTTTGAAGAATCTCATGGACTCTTTTTTTTTTTTTTTTTTTTTTAAACCAAAAATGCTTACAGCACCTGGTATTCCCAGGCGGTCTCCCATCCAAGTACTAACCAGGCCCGACCCTGCTTAGCTTCCGAGATCAGACGAGATCGGGCGTTCTCAACGTGGTATGGCCGTAAGCGAAATCTGCTGCCAAAAACGGGCTATTTAAAAGGTTAGAACATTAGTGAAGTAAACTAAAAAGCTTACAGCACCTGGTATTCCCAGGCGGTCTCCCATCCAAGTACTAACCAGGCCCGACCCTGCTTAGCTTCCGAGATCAGACGAGATCGGGCGTTCTCAACGTGGTATGGCCGTAAGCGAAATCTGCTGCCAAAAACGGGCTTTTTGAAGAAATTCATCGAATTTTTCAGGCCTTCTGAAGAAACTCTGCTCCCAAGACCGGGCATGTTGAAGAAACTCAGAGAATATTTCAGGCTTTTTGAAGAATCTCATGGACTCTTTTTTTTTTTTTTTTTTTTTTAAACCAAAAATGCTTACAGCACCTGGTATTCCCAGGCGGTCTCCCATCCAAGTACTAACCAGGCCCGACCCTGCTTAGCTTCCGAGATCAGACGAGATCGGGCGTTCTCAACGTGGTATGGCCGTAAGCGAAATCTGCTGCCAAAAACGGGCTTTTTGAAGAAATTCATCGAATTTTTCAGGCCTTCTGAAGAAACTCTGCTCCCAAGACCGGGCATGTTGAAGAAACTCAGAGAATATTTCAGGCTTTTTGAAGAATCTCATGGACTCTTTTTTTTTTTTTTTTTTTTTTAAACCAAAAATGCTTACAGCACCTGGTATTCCCAGGCGGTCTCCCATCCAAGTACTAACCAGGCCCGACCCTGCTTAGCTTCCGAGATCAGACGAGATCGGGCGTTCTCAACGTGGTATGGCCGTAAGCGAAATCTGCTGCCAAAAACGGGCTTTTTGAAGAAATTCATCGAATTTTTCAGGCCTTCTGAAGAAACTCTGCTCCCAAGACCGGGCATGTTGAAGAAACTCAGAGAATATTTCAGGCTTTTTGAAGAATCTCATGGACTCTTTTTTTTTTTTTTTTTTTTTTTAAACCAAAAAGGCTTACAGCACCTGGTATTCCCAGGCGGTCTCCCATCCAAGTACTAACCAGGCCCGACCCTGCTTAGCTTCCGAGATCAGACGAGATCGGGCGTTCTCAACGTGGTATGGCCGTAAGCGAAATCTGCTGCCAAAAACGGGCTATTTAAAAGGTTAGAACATTAGTGAAGTAAACTAAAAAGCTTACAGCACCTGGTATTCCCAGGCTGTCTCCCATCCAAGTACTAACCAGGCCCGACCCTGCTTAGCTTCCGAGATCAGACGAGATCGGGCGTTCTCAACGTGGTATGGCCGTAAGCGAAATCTGCTGCCAAAAACGGGCTTTTTGAAGAAATTCATCGAATTTTTCAGGCCTTCTGAAGAAACTCTGCTCCCAAGACCGGGCATGTTGAAGAAACTCAGAGAATATTTCAGGCTTTTTGAAGAATCTCATGGACTCTTTTTTTTTTTTTTTTTTTTTTTAAACCAAAAATGCTTACAGCACCTGGTATTCCCAGGCGGTCTCCCATCCAAGTACTAACCAGGCCCGACCCTGCTTAGCTTCCGAGATCAGACGAGATCGGGCGCTCTCAACGTGGTATGGCCGTAAGCGAAATCTGCTGCCAAAAACGGGCTTTTTGAAGAAATTCATCGAATTTTTCAGGCCTTCTGAAGAAACTCTGCTCCCAAGACCGGGCATGTTGAAGAAACTCAGAGAATATTTCAGGCTTTTTGAAGAATCTCATGGACTCTTTTTTTTTTTTTTTTTTTTTTTAAACCAAAAATGCTTACAGCACCTGGTATTCCCAGGCGGTCTCCCATCCAAGTACTAACCAGGCCCGACCCTGCTTAGCTTCCGAGATCAGACGAGATCGGGCGTTCTCAACGTGGTATGGCCGTAAGCGAAATCTGCTGCCAAAAACGGGCTATTTAAAAGGTTAGAACATTAGTGAAGTAAACTAAAAAGCTTACAGCACCTGGTATTCCCAGGCTGTCTCCCATCCAAGTACTAACCAGGCCCGACCCTGCTTAGCTTCCGAGATCAGACGAGATCGGGCGTTCTCAACGTGGTATGGCCGTAAGCGAAATCTGCTGCCAAAAACGGGCTTTTTGAAGAAATTCATCGAATTTTTCAGGCCTTCTGAAGAAACTCTGCTCCCAAGACCGGGCATGTTGAAGAAACTCAGAGAATATTTCAGGCTTTTTGAAGAATCTCATGGACTCTTTTTTTTTTTTTTTTTTTTTTAAACCAAAAATGCTTACAGCACCTGGTATTCCCAGGCGGTCTCCCATCCAAGTACTAACCAGGCCCGACCCTGCTTAGCTTCCGAGATCAGACGAGATCGGGCGCTCTCAACGTGGTATGGCCGTAAGCGAAATCTGCTGCCAAAAACGGGCTTTTTGAAGAAATTCATCGAATTTTTCAGGCCTTCTGAAGAAACTCTGCTCCCAAGACCGGGCATGTTGAAGAAACTCAGAGAATATTTCAGGCTTTTTGAAGAATCTCATGGACTCTTTTTTTTTTTTTTTTTTTTTTTAAACCAAAAATGCTTACAGCACCTGGTATTCCCAGGCGGTCTCCCATCCAAGTACTAACCAGGCCCGACCCTGCTTAGCTTCCGAGATCAGACGAGATCGGGCGTTCTCAACGTGGTATGGCCGTAAGCGAAATCTGCTGCCAAAAACGGGCTATTTAAAAGGTTAGAACATTAGTGAAGTAAACTAAAAAGCTTACAGCACCTGGTATTCCCAGGCTGTCTCCCATCCAAGTACTAACCAGGCCCGACCCTGCTTAGCTTCCGAGATCAGACGAGATCGGGCATTCTCAACGTGGTATGGCCGTAAGCGAAATCTGCTGCCAAAAACGGGCTATTTAAAAGGTTAGAACATTAGTGAAGTAAACTAAAAAGCTTACAGCACCTGGTATTCCCAGGCGGTCTCCCATCCAAGTACTAACCAGGCCCGACCCTGCTTAGCTTCCGAGATCAGACGAGATCGGGCGTTCTCAACGTGGTATGGCCGTAAGCGAAATCTGCTGCCAAAAACGGGCTTTTTGAAGAAATTCATCGAATTTTTCAGGCCTTCTGAAGAAACTCTGCTCCCAAGACCGGGCATGTTGAAGAAACTCAGAGAATATTTCAGGCTTTTTGAAGAATCTCATGGACTCTTTTTTTTTTTTTTTTTTTTTTTAAACCAAAAATGCTTACAGCACCTGGTATTCCCAGGCGGTCTCCCATCCAAGTACTAACCAGGCCCGACCCTGCTTAGCTTCCGAGATCAGACGAGATCGGGCGTTCTCAACGTGGTATGGCCGTAAGCGAAATCTGCTGCCAAAAACGGGCTTTTTGAAGAAATTCATCGAATTTTTCAGGCCTTCTGAAGAAACTCTGCTCCCAAGACCGGGCATGTTGAAGAAACTCAGAGAATATTTCAGGCTTTTTGAAGAATCTCATGGACTCTTTTTTTTTTTTTTTTTTTTTTTAAACCAAAAATGCTTACAGCACCTGGTATTCCCAGGCGGTCTCCCATCCAAGTACTAACCAGGCCCGACCCTGCTTAGCTTTCGAGATCAGACGAGATCGGGCGTTCTCAACGTGGTATGGCCGTAAGCGAAATCTGCTGCCAAAAACGGGCTTTTTGAAGAAATTCATCGAATTTTTCAGGCCTTCTGAAGAAACTCTGCTCCCAAGACCGGGCATGTTGAAGAAACTCAGAGAATATTTCAGGCTTTTTGAAGAATCTCATGGACTCTTTTTTTTTTTTTTTAAACCAAAAATGCTTACAGCACCTGGTATTCCCAGGCGGTCTCCCATCCAAGTACTAACCAGGCCCGACCCTGCTTAGCTTCCGAGATCAGACGAGATCGGGCGTTCTCAACGTGGTATGGCCGTAAGCGAAATCTGCTGCCAAAAACGGGCTATTTAAAAGGTTAGAACATTAGTGAAGTAAACTAAAAAGCTTACAGCACCTGGTATTCCCAGGCGGTCTCCCATCCAAGTACTAACCAGGCCCGACCCTGCTTAGCTTCCGAGATCAGACGAGATCGGGCGTTCTCAACGTGGTATGGCCGTAAGCGAAATCTGCTGCCAAAAACGGGCTTTTTGAAGAAATTCATCGAATTTTTCAGGCCTTCTGAAGAAACTCTGCTCCCAAGACCGGGCATGTTGAAGAAACTCAGAGAATATTTCAGGCTTTTTGAAGAATCTCATGGACTCTTTTTTTTTTTTTTTTTTTTTTAAACCAAAAATGCTTACAGCACCTGGTATTCCCAGGCGGTCTCCCATCCAAGTACTAACCAGGCCCGACCCTGCTTAGCTTCCGAGATCAGACGAGATCGGGCGTTCTCAACGTGGTATGGCCGTAAGCGAAATCTGCTGCCAAAAACGGGCTATTTAAAAGGTTAGAACATTAGTGAAGTAAACTAAAAAGCTTACAGCACCTGGTATTCCCAGGCGGTCTCCCATCCAAGTACTAACCAGGCCCGACCCTGCTTAGCTTCCGAGATCAGACGAGATCGGGCGTTCTCAACGTGGTATGGCCGTAAGCCAAATCTGCTGCCAAAAACGGGCTTTTTGAAGAAATTCATCGAATTTTTCAGGCCTTCTGAAGAAACTCTGCTCCCAAGACCGGGCATGTTGAAGAAACTCAGAGAATATTTCAGGCTTTTTGAAGAATCTCATGGACTCTTTTTTTTTTTTTTTTTTTTTTAAACCAAAAATGCTTACAGCACCTGGTATTCCCAGGCGGTCTCCCATCCAAGTACTAACCAGGCCCGACCCTGCTTAGCTTTCGAGATCAGACGAGATCGGGCGTTCTCAACGTGGTATGGCCGTAAGCGAAATCTGCTGCCAAAAACGGGCTTTTTGAAGAAATTCATCGAATTTTTCAGGCCTTCTGAAGAAACTCTGCTCCCAAGACCGGGCATGTTGAAGAAACTCAGAGAATATTTCAGGCTTTTTGAAGAATCTCATGGACTCTTTTTTTTTTTTTTTTTAAACCAAAAATGCTTACAGCACCTGGTATTCCCAGGCGGTCTCCCATCCAAGTACTAACCAGGCCCGACCCTGCTTAGCTTCCGAGATCAGACGAGATCGGGCGTTCTCAACGTGGTATGGCCGTAAGCGAAATCTGCTGCCAAAAACGGGCTTTTTGAAGAAATTCATCGAATTTTTCAGGCCTTCTGAAGAAACTCTGCTCCCAAGACCGGGCATGTTGAAGAAACTCAGAGAATATTTCAGGCTTTTTGAAGAATCTCATGGACTCTTTTTTTTTTTTTTTTTTTTTTAAACCAAAAATGCTTACAGCACCTGGTATTCCCAGGCGGTCTCCCATCCAAGTACTAACCAGGCCCGACCCTGCTTAGCTTCCGAGATCAGACGAGATCGGGCGTTCTCAACGTGGTATGGCCGTAAGCGAAATCTGCTGCCAAAAACGGGCTATTTAAAAGGTTAGAACATTAGTGAAGTAAACTAAAAAGCTTACAGCACCTGGTATTCCCAGGCGGTCTCCCATCCAAGTACTAACCAGGCCCGACCCTGCTTAGCTTCCGAGATCAGACGAGATCGGGCGTTCTCAACGTGGTATGGCCGTAAGCGAAATCTGCTGCCAAAAACGGGCTTTTTGAAGAAATTCATCGAATTTTTCAGGCCTTCTGAAGAAACTCTGCTCCCAAGACCGGGCATGTTGAAGAAACTCAGAGAATATTTCAGGCTTTTTGAAGAATCTCATGGACTCTTTTTTTTTTTTTTTTTTTTTAAAC
>JAJAVR010000026.1:240000-242500 GCA_021554675.1 Leuciscus idus | reverse complement strand
TTGAAGAATCTCATGGACTCTTTTTTTTTTTTTTTTTTTTTTAAACCAAAAATGCTTACAGCACCTGGTATTCCCAGGCGGTCTCCCATCCAAGTACTAACCAGGCCCGACCCTGCTTAGCTTCCGAGATCAGACGAGATCGGGCGTTCTCAACGTGGTATGGCCGTAAGCGAAATCTGCTGCCAAAAACGGGCTATTTAAAAGGTTAGAACATTAGTGAAGTAAACTAAAAAGCTTACAGCACCTGGTATTCCCATGCGGTCTCCCATCCAAGTACTAACCAGGCCCGACCCTGCTTAGCTTCCGAGATCAGACGAGATCGGGCATTCTCAACGTGGTATGGCCGTAAGCGAAATCTGCTGCCAAAAACGGGCTATTTAAAAGGTTAGAACATTAGTGAAGTAAACTAAAAAGCTTACAGCACCTGGTATTCCCAGGCGGTCTCCCATCCAAGTACTAACCAGGCCCGACCCTGCTTAGCTTCCGAGATCAGACGAGATCGGGCGTTCTCAACGTGGTATGGCCGTAAGCGAAATCTGCTGCCAAAAACGGGCTTTTTGAAGAAATTCATCGAATTTTTCAGGCCTTCTGAAGAAACTCTGCTCCCAAGACCGGGCATGTTGAAGAAACTCAGAGAATATTTCAGGCTTTTTGAAGAATCTCATGGACTCTTTTTTTTTTTTTTTTTTTTTTAAACCAAAAATGCTTACAGCACCTGGTATTCCCAGGCGGTCTCCCATCCAAGTACTAACCAGGCCCGACCCTGCTTAGCTTCCGAGATCAGACGAGATCGGGCGTTCTCAACGTGGTATGGCCGTAAGCGAAATCTGCTGCCAAAAACGGGCTATTTAAAAGGTTAGAACATTAGTGAAGTAAACTAAAAAGCTTACAGCACCTGGTATTCCCAGGCGGTCTCCCATCCAAGTACTAACCAGGCCCGACCCTGCTTAGCTTCCGAGATCAGACGAGATCGGGCGTTCTCAACGTGGTATGGCCGTAAGCCAAATCTGCTGCCAAAAACGGGCTTTTTGAAGAAATTCATCGAATTTTTCAGGCCTTCTGAAGAAACTCTGCTCCCAAGACCGGGCATGTTGAAGAAACTCAGAGAATATTTCAGGCTTTTTGAAGAATCTCATGGACTCTTTTTTTTTTTTTTTTTTTTTAAACCAAAAATGCTTACAGCACCTGGTATTCCCAGGCGGTCTCCCATCCAAGTACTAACCAGGCCCGACCCTGCTTAGCTTCCGAGATCAGACGAGATCGGGCGTTCTCAACGTGGTATGGCCGTAAGCGAAATCTGCTGCCAAAAACGGGCTTTTTGAAGAAATTCATCGAATTTTTCAGGCCTTCTGAAGAAACTCTGCTCCCAAGACCGGGCATGTTGAAGAAACTCAGAGAATATTTCAGGCTTTTTGAAGAATCTCATGGACTCTTTTTTTTTTTTTTTTTTTTTTAAACCAAAAATGCTTACAGCACCTGGTATTCCCAGGCGGTCTCCCATCCAAGTACTAACCAGGCCCGACCCTGCTTAGCTTCCGAGATCAGACGAGATCGGGCGTTCTCAACGTGGTATGGCCGTAAGCGAAATCTGCTGCCAAAAACGGGCTATTTAAAAGGTTAGAACATTAGTGAAGTAAACTAAAAAGCTTACAGCACCTGGTATTCCCAGGCGGTCTCCCATCCAAGTACTAACCAGGCCCGACCCTGCTTAGCTTCCGAGATCAGACGAGATCGGGCGTTCTCAACGTGGTATGGCCGTAAGCGAAATCTGCTGCCAAAAACGGGCTTTTTGAAGAAATTCATCGAATTTTTCAGGCCTTCTGAAGAAACTCTGCTCCCAAGACCGGGCATGTTGAAGAAACTCAGAGAATATTTCAGGCTTTTTGAAGAATCTCATGGACTCTTTTTTTTTTTTTTTTTTTTTTTTAAACCAAAAATGCTTACAGCACCTGGTATTCCCAGGCGGTCTCCCATCCAAGTACTAACCAGGCCCGACCCTGCTTAGCTTCCGAGATCAGACGAGATCGGGCGTTCTCAACGTGGTATGGCCGTAAGCGAAATCTGCTGCCAAAAACGGGCTTTTTGAAGAAATTCATCGAATTTTTCAGGCCTTCTGAAGAAACTCTGCTCCCAAGACCGGGCATGTTGAAGAAACTCAGAGAATATTTCAGGCTTTTTGAAGAATCTCATGGACTCTTTTTTTTTTTTTTTTTTTTTTAAACCAAAAATGCTTACAGCACCTGGTATTCCCAGGCGGTCTCCCATCCAAGTACTAACCAGGCCCGACCCTGCTTAGCTTCCGAGATCAGACGAGATCGGGCGTTCTCAACGTGGTATGGCCGTAAGCGAAATCTGCTGCCAAAAACGGGCTTTTTGAAGAAATTCATCGAATTTTTCAGGCCTTCTGAAGAAACTCTGCTCCCAAGACCGGGCATGTTGAAGAAACTCAGAGAATATTTCAGGCTTTTTGAAGAATCTCATGGACTCTTTTTTTTTTTTT
>JAJAVR010000026.1:175000-235000 GCA_021554675.1 Leuciscus idus | reverse complement strand
AACATTAGTGAAGTAAACTAAAAAGCTTACAGCACCTGGTATTCCCAGGCGGTCTCCCATCCAAGTACTAACCAGGCCCGACCCTGCTTAGCTTCCGAGATCAGACGAGATCGGGCGTTCTCAACGTGGTATGGCCGTAAGCCAAATCTGCTGCCAAAAACGGGCTTTTTGAAGAAATTCATCGAATTTTTCAGGCCTTCTGAAGAAACTCTGCTCCCAAGACCGGGCATGTTGAAGAAACTCAGAGAATATTTCAGGCTTTTTGAAGAATCTCATGGACTCTTTTTTTTTTTTTTTTTTTTTAAACCAAAAATGCTTACAGCACCTGGTATTCCCAGGCGGTCTCCCATCCAAGTACTAACCAGGCCCGACCCTGCTTAGCTTCCGAGATCAGACGAGATCGGGCGTTCTCAACGTGGTATGGCCGTAAGCGAAATCTGCTGCCAAAAACGGGCTTTTTGAAGAAATTCATCGAATTTTTCAGGCCTTCTGAAGAAACTCTGCTCCCAAGACCGGGCATGTTGAAGAAACTCAGAGAATATTTCAGGCTTTTTGAAGAATCTCATGGACTCTTTTTTTTTTTTTTTTTTTTTTAAACCAAAAATGCTTACAGCACCTGGTATTCCCAGGCGGTCTCCCATCCAAGTACTAACCAGGCCCGACCCTGCTTAGCTTCCGAGATCAGACGAGATCGGGCGTTCTCAACGTGGTATGGCCGTAAGCGAAATCTGCTGCCAAAAACGGGCTATTTAAAAGGTTAGAACATTAGTGAAGTAAACTAAAAAGCTTACAGCACCTGGTATTCCCAGGCGGTCTCCCATCCAAGTACTAACCAGGCCCGACCCTGCTTAGCTTCCGAGATCAGACGAGATCGGGCGTTCTCAACGTGGTATGGCCGTAAGCGAAATCTGCTGCCAAAAACGGGCTTTTTGAAGAAATTCATCGAATTTTTCAGGCCTTCTGAAGAAACTCTGCTCCCAAGACCGGGCATGTTGAAGAAACTCAGAGAATATTTCAGGCTTTTTGAAGAATCTCATGGACTCTTTTTTTTTTTTTTTTTTTTTTAAACCAAAAATGCTTACAGCACCTGGTATTCCCAGGCGGTCTCCCATCCAAGTACTAACCAGGCCCGACCCTGCTTAGCTTCCGAGATCAGACGAGATCGGGCGTTCTCAACGTGGTATGGCCGTAAGCGAAATCTGCTGCCAAAAACGGGCTTTTTGAAGAAATTCATCGAATTTTTCAGGCCTTCTGAAGAAACTCTGCTCCCAAGACCGGGCATGTTGAAGAAACTCAGAGAATATTTCAGGCTTTTTGAAGAATCTCATGGACTCTTTTTTTTTTTTTTTTTTTTTTAAACCAAAAATGCTTACAGCACCTGGTATTCCCAGGCGGTCTCCCATCCAAGTACTAACCAGGCCCGACCCTGCTTAGCTTCCGAGATCAGACGAGATCGGGCGTTCTCAACGTGGTATGGCCGTAAGCGAAATCTGCTGCCAAAAACGGGCTATTTAAAAGGTTAGAACATTAGTGAAGTAAACTAAAAAGCTTACAGCACCTGGTATTCCCAGGCGGTCTCCCATCCAAGTACTAACCAGGCCCGACCCTGCTTAGCTTCCGAGATCAGACGAGATCGGGCATTCTCAACGTGGTATGGCCGTAAGCGAAATCTGCTGCCAAAAACGGGCTATTTAAAAGGTTAGAACATTAGTGAAGTAAACTAAAAAGCTTACAGCACCTGGTATTTCCAGGCGGTCTCCCATCCAAGTACTAACCAGGCCCGACCCTGCTTAGCTTCCGAGATCAGACGAGATCGGGCGTTCTCAACGTGGTATGGCCGTAAGCGAAATCTGCTGCCAAAAACGGGCTTTTTGAAGAAATTCATCGAATTTTTCAGGCCTTCTGAAGAAACTCTGCTCCCAAGACCGGGCATGTTGAAGAAACTCAGAGAATATTTCAGGCTTTTTGAAGAATCTCATGGACTCTTTTTTTTTTTTTTTTTTTTTTAAACCAAAAATGCTTACAGCACCTGGTATTCCCAGGCGGTCTCCCATCCAAGTACTAACCAGGCCCGACCCTGCTTAGCTTCCGAGATCAGACGAGATCGGGCGTTCTCAACGTGGTATGGCCATAAGCGAAATCTGCTGCCAAAAACGGGCTATTTAAAAGGTTAGAACATTAGTGAAGTAAACTAAAAAGCTTACAGCACCTGGTATTCCCAGGCGGTCTCCCATCCAAGTACTAACCAGGCCCGACCCTGCTTAGCTTCCGAGATCAGACGAGATCGGGCGTTCTCAACGTGGTATGGCCGTAAGCCAAATCTGCTGCCAAAAACGGGCTTTTTGAAGAAATTCATCGAATTTTTCAGGCCTTCTGAAGAAACTCTGCTCCCAAGACCGGGCATGTTGAAGAAACTCAGAGAATATTTCAGGCTTTTTGAAGAATCTCATGGACTCTTTTTTTTTTTTTTTTTTTTTTTAAACCAAAAATGCTTACAGCACCTGGTATTCCCAGGCGGTCTCCCATCCAAGTACTAACCAGGCCCGACCCTGCTTAGTTTCCGAGATCAGACGAGATCGGGCGTTCTCAACGTGGTATGGCCGTAAGCGAAATCTGCTGCCAAAAACGGGCTATTTAAAAGGTTAGAACATTAGTGAAGTAAACTAAAAAGCTTACAGCACCTGGTATTCCCATGCGGTCTCCCATCCAAGTACTAACCAGGCCCGACCCTGCTTAGCTTCCGAGATCAGACGAGATCGGGCATTCTCAACGTGGTATGGCCGTAAGCGAAATCTGCTGCCAAAAACGGGCTATTTAAAAGGTTAGAACATTAGTGAAGTAAACTAAAAAGCTTACAGCACCTGGTATTCCCAGGCGGTCTCCCATCCAAGTACTAACCAGGCCCGACCCTGCTTAGCTTCCGAGATCAGACGAGATCGGGCGTTCTCAACGTGGTATGGCCGTAAGCGAAATCTGCTGCCAAAAACGGGCTTTTTGAAGAAATTCATCGAATTTTTCAGGCCTTCTGAAGAAACTCTGCTCCCAAGACCGGGCATGTTGAAGAAACTCAGAGAATATTTCAGGCTTTTTGAAGAATCTCATGGACTCTTTTTTTTTTTTTTTTTTTTTTAAACCAAAAATGCTTACAGCACCTGGTATTCCCAGGCGGTCTCCCATCCAAGTACTAACCAGGCCCGACCCTGCTTATCTTCCGAGATCAGACGAGATCGGGCGTTCTCAACGTGGTATGGCCGTAAGCGAAATCTGCTGCCAAAAACGGGCTATTTAAAAGGTTAGAACATTAGTGAAGTAAACTAAAAAGCTTACAGCACCTGGTATTCCCAGGCGGTCTCCCATCCAAGTACTAACCAGGCCCGACCCTGCTTAGCTTCCGAGATCAGACGAGATCGGGCGTTCTCAACGTGGTATGGCCGTAAGCCAAATCTGCTGCCAAAAACGGGCTTTTTGAAGAAATTCATCGAATTTTTCAGGCCTTCTGAAGAAACTCTGCTCCCAAGACCGGGCATGTTGAAGAAACTCAGAGAATATTTCAGGCTTTTTGAAGAATCTCATGGACTCTTTTTTTTTTTTTTTTTTTTTAAACCAAAAATGCTTACAGCACCTGGTATTCCCAGGCGGTCTCCCATCCAAGTACTAACCAGGCCCGACCCTGCTTAGCTTCCGAGATCAGACGAGATCGGGCGTTCTCAACGTGGTATGGCCGTAAGCGAAATCTGCTGCCAAAAACGGGCTTTTTGAAGAAATTCATCGAATTTTTCAGGCCTTCTGAAGAAACTCTGCTCCCAAGACCGGGCATGTTGAAGAAACTCAGAGAATATTTCAGGCTTTTTGAAGAATCTCATGGACTCTTTTTTTTTTTTTTTTTTTTTTAAACCAAAAATGCTTACAGCACCTGGTATTCCCAGGCGGTCTCCCATCCAAGTACTAACCAGGCCCGACCCTGCTTAGCTTCCGAGATCAGACGAGATCGGGCGTTCTCAACGTGGTATGGCCGTAAGCGAAATCTGCTGCCAAAAACGGGCTATTTAAAAGGTTAGAACATTAGTGAAGTAAACTAAAAAGCTTACAGCACCTGGTATTCCCAGGCGGTCTCCCATCCAAGTACTAACCAGGCCCGACCCTGCTTAGCTTCCGAGATCAGACGAGATCGGGCGTTCTCAACGTGGTATGGCCGTAAGCGAAACCTGCTGCCAAAAACGGGCTTTTTGAAGAAATTCATCGAATTTTTCAGGCCTTCTGAAGAAACTCTGCTCCCAAGACCGGGCATGTTGAAGAAACTCAGAGAATATTTCAGGCTTTTTGAAGAATCTCATGGACTCTTTTTTTTTTTTTTTTTTTTTTAAACCAAAAATGCTTACAGCACCTGGTATTCCCAGGCGGTCTCCCATCCAAGTACTAACCAGGCCCGACCCTGCTTAGCTTCCGAGATCAGACGAGATCGGGCGTTCTCAACGTGGTATGGCCGTAAGCGAAATCTGCTGCCAAAAACGGGCTTTTTGAAGAAATTCATCGAATTTTTCAGGCCTTCTGAAGAAACTCTGCTCCCAAGACCGGGCATGTTGAAGAAACTCAGAGAATATTTCAGGCTTTTTGAAGAATCTCATGGACTCTTTTTTTTTTTTTTTTTTTTTTAAACCAAAAATGCTTACAGCACCTGGTATTCCCAGGCGGTCTCCCATCCAAGTACTAACCAGGCCCGACCCTGCTTAGCTTCCGAGATCAGACGAGATCGGGCGTTCTCAACGTGGTATGGCCGTAAGCGAAATCTGCTGCCAAAAACGGGCTATTTAAAAGGTTAGAACATTAGTGAAGTAAACTAAAAAGCTTACAGCACCTGGTATTCCCAGGCTGTCTCCCATCCAAGTACTAACCAGGCCCGACCCTGCTTAGCTTCCGAGATCAGACGAGATCGGGCGTTCTCAACGTGGTATGGCCGTAAGCGAAATCTGCTGCCAAAAACGGGCTTTTTGAAGAAATTCATCGAATTTTTCAGGCCTTCTGAAGAAACTCTGCTCCCAAGACCGGGCATGTTGAAGAAACTCAGAGAATATTTCAGGCTTTTTGAAGAATCTCATGGACTCTTTTTTTTTTTTTTTTTTTTTTAAACCAAAAATGCTTACAGCACCTGGTATTCCCAGGCGGTCTCCCATCCAAGTACTAACCAGGCCCGACCCTGCTTAGCTTCCGAGATCAGACGAGATCGGGCGCTCTCAACGTGGTATGGCCGTAAGCGAAATCTGCTGCCAAAAACGGGCTATTTAAAAGGTTAGAACATTAGTGAAGTAAACTAAAAAGCTTACAGCACCTGGTATTCCCAGGCGGTCTCCCATCCAAGTACTAACCAGGCCCGACCCTGCTTAGCTTCCGAGATCAGACGAGATCGGGCGTTCTCAACGTGGTATGGCCGTAAGCCAAATCTGCTGCCAAAAACGGGCTTTTTGAAGAAATTCATCGAATTTTTCAGGCCTTCTGAAGAAACTCTGCTCCCAAGACCGGGCATGTTGAAGAAACTCAGAGAATATTTCAGGCTTTTTGAAGAATCTCATGGACTCTTTTTTTTTTTTTTTTTTTTTTTAAACCAAAAATGCTTACAGCACCTGGTATTCCCAGGCGGTCTCCCATCCAAGTACTAACCAGGCCCGACCCTGCTTAGCTTCCGAGATCAGACGAGATCGGGCGTTCTCAACGTGGTATGGCCGTAAGCGAAATCTGCTGCCAAAAACGGGCTTTTTGAAGAAATTCATCGAGTTTTTCAGGCCTTCTGAAGAAACTCTGCTCCCAAGACCGGGCATGTTGAAGAAACTCAGAGAATATTTCAGGCTTTTTGAAGAATCTCATGGACTCTTTTTTTTTTTTTTTTTTTTTTAAACCAAAAATGCTTACAGCACCTGGTATTCCCAGGCGGTCTCCCATCCAAGTACTAACCAGGCCCGACCCTGCTTAGCTTCCGAGATCAGACGAGATCGGGCGTTCTCAACGTGGTATGGCCGTAAGCGAAATCTGCTGCCAAAAACGGGCTATTTAAAAGGTTAGAACATTAGTGAAGTAAACTAAAAAGCTTACAGCACCTGGTATTCCCAGGCGGTCTCCCATCCAAGTACTAACCAGGCCCGACCCTGCTTAGCTTCCGAGATCAGACGAGATCGGGCGTTCTCAACGTGGTATGGCCGTAAGCGAAATCTGCTGCCAAAAACGGGCTTTTTGAAGAAATTCATCGAATTTTTCAGGCCTTCTGAAGAAACTCTGCTCCCAAGACCGGGCATGTTGAAGAAACTCAGAGAATATTTCAGGCTTTTTGAAGAATCTCATGGACTCTTTTTTTTTTTTTTTTTTTTTTAAACCAAAAATGCTTACAGCACCTGGTATTCCCAGGCGGTCTCCCATCCAAGTACTAACCAGGCCCGACCCTGCTTAGCTTCCGAGATCAGACGAGATCGGGCGTTCTCAACGTGGTATGGCCGTAAGCGAAATCTGCTGCCAAAAACGGGCTTTTTGAAGAAATTCATCGAATTTTTCAGGCCTTCTGAAGAAACTCTGCTCCCAAGACCGGGCATGTTGAAGAAACTCAGAGAATATTTCAGGCTTTTTGAAGAATCTCATGGACTCTTTTTTTTTTTTTTTTTTTTTTAAACCAAAAATGCTTACAGCACCTGGTATTCCCAGGCGGTCTCCCATCCAAGTACTAACCAGGCCCGACCCTGCTTAGCTTCCGAGATCAGACGAGATCGGGCGTTCTCAACGTGGTATGGCCGTAAGCGAAATCTGCTGCCAAAAACGGGCTTTTTGAAGAAATTCATCGAATTTTTCAGGCCTTCTGAAGAAACTCTGCTCCCAAGACCGGGCATGTTGAAGAAACTCAGAGAATATTTCAGGCTTTTTGAAGAATCTCATGGACTCTTTTTTTTTTTTTTTTTTTTTTAAACCAAAAAGGCTTACAGCACCTGGTATTCCCAGGCGGTCTCCCATCCAAGTACTAACCAGGCCCGACCCTGCTTAGCTTCCGAGATCAGACGAGATCGGGCGTTCTCAACGTGGTATGGCCGTAAGCGAAATCTGCTGCCAAAAACGGGCTATTTAAAAGGTTAGAACATTAGTGAAGTAAACTAAAAAGCTTACAGCACCTGGTATTCCCAGGCGGTCTCCCATCCAAGTACTAACCAGGCCCGACCCTGCTTAGCTTCCGAGATCAGACGAGATCGGGCGTTCTCAACGTGGTATGGCCGTAAGCAAAATCTGCTGCCAAAAACGGGCTTTTTGAAGAAATTCATCGAATTTTTCAGGCCTTCTGAAGAAACTCTGCTCCCAAGACCGGGCATGTTGAAGAAACTCAGAGAATATTTCAGGCTTTTTGAAGAATCTCATGGACTCTTTTTTTTTTTTTTTTTTTTTTAAACCAAAAATGCTTACAGCACCTGGTATTCCCAGGCGGTCTCCCATCCAAGTACTAACCAGGCCCGACCCTGCTTAGCTTCCGAGATCAGACGAGATCGGGCGCTCTCAACGTGGTATGGCCGTAAGCGAAATCTGCTGCCAAAAACGGGCTTTTTGAAGAAATTCATCGAATTTTTCAGGCCTTCTGAAGAAACTCTGCTCCCAAGACCGGGCATGTTGAAGAAACTCAGAGAATATTTCAGGCTTTTTGAAGAATCTCATGGACTCTTTTTTTTTTTTTTTTTTTTTTAAACCAAAAATGCTTACAGCACCTGGTATTCCCAGGCGGTCTCCCATCCAAGTACTAACCAGGCCCGACCCTGCTTAGCTTCCGAGATCAGACGAGATCGGGCGTTCTCAACGTGGTATGGCCGTAAGCGAAATCTGCTGCCAAAAACGGGCTATTTAAAAGGTTAGAACATTAGTGAAGTAAACTAAAAAGCTTACAGCACCTGGTATTCCCAGGCGGTCTCCCATCCAAGTACTAACCAGGCCCGACCCTGCTTAGCTTCCGAGATCAGACGAGATCGGGCGTTCTCAACGTGGTATGGCCGTAAGCGAAATCTGCTGCCAAAAACGGGCTATTTAAAAGGTTAGAACATTAGTGAAGTAAACTAAAAAGCTTACAGCACCTGGTATTCCCAGGCGGTCTCCCATCCAAGTACTAACCAGGCCCGACCCTGCTTAGCTTCCGAGATCAGACGAGATCGGGCGTTCTCAACGTGGTATGGCCGTAAGCGAAATCTGCTGCCAAAAACGGGCTTTTTGAAGAAATTCATCGAATTTTTCAGGCCTTCTGAAGAAACTCTGCTCCCAAGACCGGGCATGTTGAAGAAACTCAGAGAATATTTCAGGCTTTTTGAAGAATCTCATGGACTCTTTTTTTTTTTTTTTTTTTTTTAAACCAAAAATGCTTACAGCACCTGGTATTCCCAGGCGGTCTCCCATCCAAGTACTAACCAGGCCCGACCCTGCTTAGCTTCCGAGATCAGACGAGATCGGGCGTTCTCAACGTGGTATGGCCGTAAGCGAAATCTGCTGCCAAAAACGGGCTTTTTGAAGAAATTCATCGAATTTTTCAGGCCTTCTGAAGAAACTCTGCTCCCAAGACCGGGCATGTTGAAGAAACTCAGAGAATATTTCAGGCTTTTTGAAGAATCTCATGGACTCTTTTTTTTTTTTTTTTTTAAACCAAAAAGGCTTACAGCACCTGGTATTCCCAGGCGGTCTCCCATCCAAGTACTAACCAGGCCCGACCCTGCTTAGCTTCCGAGATCAGACGAGATCGGGCGTTCTCAACGTGGTATGGCCGTAAGCGAAATCTGCTGCCAAAAACGGGCTATTTAAAAGGTTAGAACATTAGTGAAGTAAACTAAAAAGCTTACAGCACCTGGTATTCCCAGGCGGTCTCCCATCCAAGTACTAACCAGGCCCGACCCTGCTTAGCTTCCGAGATCAGACGAGATCGGGCGTTCTCAACGTGGTATGGCCGTAAGCAAAATCTGCTGCCAAAAACGGGCTTTTTGAAGAAATTCATCGAATTTTTCAGGCCTTCTGAAGAAACTCTGCTCCCAAGACCGGGCATGTTGAAGAAACTCAGAGAATATTTCAGGCTTTTTGAAGAATCTCATGGACTCTTTTTTTTTTTTTTTTTTTTTTAAACCAAAAATGCTTACAGCACCTGGTATTCCCAGGCGGTCTCCCATCCAAGTACTAACCAGGCCCGACCCTGCTTAGCTTCCGAGATCAGACGAGATCGGGCGCTCTCAACGTGGTATGGCCGTAAGCGAAATCTGCTGCCAAAAACGGGCTTTTTGAAGAAATTCATCGAATTTTTCAGGCCTTCTGAAGAAACTCTGCTCCCAAGACCGGGCATGTTGAAGAAACTCAGAGAATATTTCAGGCTTTTTGAAGAATCTCATGGACTCTTTTTTTTTTTTTTTTTTTTTTAAACCAAAAATGCTTACAGCACCTGGTATTCCCAGGCGGTCTCCCATCCAAGTACTAACCAGGCCCGACCCTGCTTAGCTTCCGAGATCAGACGAGATCGGGCGTTCTCAACGTGGTATGGCCGTAAGCGAAATCTGCTGCCAAAAACGGGCTATTTAAAAGGTTAGAACATTAGTGAAGTAAACTAAAAAGCTTACAGCACCTGGTATTCCCAGGCGGTCTCCCATCCAAGTACTAACCAGGCCCGACCCTGCTTAGCTTCCGAGATCAGACGAGATCGGGCGTTCTCAACGTGGTATGGCCGTAAGCGAAATCTGCTGCCAAAAACGGGCTATTTAAAAGGTTAGAACATTAGTGAAGTAAACTAAAAAGCTTACAGCACCTGGTATTCCCAGGCGGTCTCCCATCCAAGTACTAACCAGGCCCGACCCTGCTTAGCTTCCGAGATCAGACGAGATCGGGCGTTCTCAACGTGGTATGGCCGTAAGCGAAATCTGCTGCCAAAAACGGGCTTTTTGAAGAAATTCATCGAATTTTTCAGGCCTTCTGAAGAAACTCTGCTCCCAAGACCGGGCATGTTGAAGAAACTCAGAGAATATTTCAGGCTTTTTGAAGAATCTCATGGACTCTTTTTTTTTTTTTTTTTTTTTTAAACCAAAAATGCTTACAGCACCTGGTATTCCCAGGCGGTCTCCCATCCAAGTACTAACCAGGCCCGACCCTGCTTAGCTTCCGAGATCAGACGAGATCGGGCGTTCTCAACGTGGTATGGCCGTAAGCGAAATCTGCTGCCAAAAACGGGCTTTTTGAAGAAATTCATCGAATTTTTCAGGCCTTCTGAAGAAACTCTGCTCCCAAGACCGGGCATGTTGAAGAAACTCAGAGAATATTTCAGGCTTTTTGAAGAATCTCATGGACTCTTTTTTTTTTTTTTTTTTAAACCAAAAAGGCTTACAGCACCTGGTATTCCCAGGCGGTCTCCCATCCAAGTACTAACCAGGCCCGACCCTGCTTAGCTTCCGAGATCAGACGAGATCGGGCGTTCTCAACGTGGTATGGCCGTAAGCGAAATCTGCTGCCAAAAACGGGCTATTTAAAAGGTTAGAACATTAGTGAAGTAAACTAAAAAGCTTACAGCACCTGGTATTCCCAGGCGGTCTCCCATCCAAGTACTAACCAGGCCCGACCCTGCTTAGCTTCCGAGATCAGACGAGATCGGGCGTTCTCAACGTGGTATGGCCGTAAGCAAAATCTGCTGCCAAAAACGGGCTTTTTGAAGAAATTCATCGAATTTTTCAGGCCTTCTGAAGAAACTCTGCTCCCAAGACCGGGCATGTTGAAGAAACTCAGAGAATATTTCAGGCTTTTTGAAGAATCTCATGGACTCTTTTTTTTTTTTTTTTTTTTTTAAACCAAAAATGCTTACAGCACCTGGTATTCCCAGGCGGTCTCCCATCCAAGTACTAACCAGGCCCGACCCTGCTTAGCTTCCGAGATCAGACGAGATCGGGCGCTCTCAACGTGGTATGGCCGTAAGCGAAATCTGCTGCCAAAAACGGGCTTTTTGAAGAAATTCATCGAATTTTTCAGGCCTTCTGAAGAAACTCTGCTCCCAAGACCGGGCATGTTGAAGAAACTCAGAGAATATTTCAGGCTTTTTGAAGAATCTCATGGACTCTTTTTTTTTTTTTTTTTTTTTTAAACCAAAAATGCTTACAGCACCTGGTATTCCCAGGCGGTCTCCCATCCAAGTACTAACCAGGCCCGACCCTGCTTAGCTTCCGAGATCAGACGAGATCGGGCGTTCTCAACGTGGTATGGCCGTAAGCGAAATCTGCTGCCAAAAACGGGCTATTTAAAAGGTTAGAACATTAGTGAAGTAAACTAAAAAGCTTACAGCACCTGGTATTCCCAGGCGGTCTCCCATCCAAGTACTAACCAGGCCCGACCCTGCTTAGCTTCCGAGATCAGACGAGATCGGGCATTCTCAACGTGGTATGGCCGTAAGCGAAATCTGCTGCCAAAAACGGGCTATTTAAAAGGTTAGAACATTAGTGAAGTAAACTAAAAAGCTTACAGCACCTGGTATTCCCAGGCGGTCTCCCATCCAAGTACTAACCAGGCCCGACCCTGCTTAGCTTCCGAGATCAGACGAGATCGGGCGTTCTCAACGTGGTATGGCCGTAAGCGAAATCTGCTGCCAAAAACGGGCTTTTTGAAGAAATTCATCGAATTTTTCAGGCCTTCTGAAGAAACTCTGCTCCCAAGACCGGGCATGTTGAAGAAACTCAGAGAATATTTCAGGCTTTTTGAAGAATCTCATGGACTCTTTTTTTTTTTTTTTTTTTTTTTAAACCAAAAATGCTTACAGCACCTGGTATTCCCAGGCGGTCTCCCATCCAAGTACTAACCAGGCCCGACCCTGCTTAGCTTCCGAGATCAGACGAGATCGGGCGTTCTCAACGTGGTATGGCCGTAAGCGAAATCTGCTGCCAAAAACGGGCTATTTAAAAGGTTAGAACATTAGTGAAGTAAACTAAAAAGCTTACAGCACCTGGTATTCCCAGGCGGTCTCCCATCCAAGTACTAACCAGGCCCGACCCTGCTTAGCTTCCGAGATCAGACGAGATCGGGCGTTCTCAACGTGGTATGGCCGTAAGCCAAATCTGCTGCCAAAAACGGGCTTTTTGAAGAAATTCATCGAATTTTTCAGGCCTTCTGAAGAAACTCTGCTCCCAAGACCGGGCATGTTGAAGAAACTCAGAGAATATTTCAGGCTTTTTGAAGAATCTCATGGACTCTTTTTTTTTTTTTTTTTTTTTTTAAACCAAAAATGCTTACAGCACCTGGTATTCCCAGGCGGTCTCCCATCCAAGTACTAACCAGGCCCGACCCTGCTTAGCTTCCGAGATCAGACGAGATCGGGCGTTCTCAACGTGGTATGGCCGTAAGCGAAATCTGCTGCCAAAAACGGGCTTTTTGAAGAAATTCATCGAATTTTTCAGGCCTTCTGAAGAAACTCTGCTCCCAAGACCGGGCATGTTGAAGAAACTCAGAGAATATTTCAGGCTTTTTGAAGAATCTCATGGACTCTTTTTTTTTTTTTTTTTTTTTTAAACCAAAAATGCTTACAGCACCTGGTATTCCCAGGCGGTCTCCCATCCAAGTACTAACCAGGCCCGACCCTGCTTAGCTTCCGAGATCAGACGAGATCGGGCGTTCTCAACGTGGTATGGCCGTAAGCGAAATCTGCTGCCAAAAACGGGCTATTTAAAAGGTTAGAACATTAGTGAAGTAAACTAAAAAGCTTACAGCACCTGGTATTCCCAGGCGGTCTCCCATCCAAGTACTAACCAGGCCCGACCCTGCTTAGCTTCCGAGATCAGACGAGATCGGGCGTTCTCAACGTGGTATGGCCGTAAGCGAAATCTGCTGCCAAAAACGGGCTTTTTGAAGAAATTCATCGAATTTTTCAGGCCTTCTGAAGAAACTCTGCTCCCAAGACCGGGCATGTTGAAGAAACTCAGAGAATATTTCAGGCTTTTTGAAGAATCTCATGGACTCTTTTTTTTTTTTTTTTTTTTTTAAACCAAAAATGCTTACAGCACCTGGTATTCCCAGGCGGTCTCCCATCCAAGTACTAACCAGGCCCGACCCTGCTTAGCTTCCGAGATCAGACGAGATCGGGCGTTCTCAACGTGGTATGGCCGTAAGCGAAATCTGCTGCCAAAAACGGGCTTTTTGAAGAAATTCATCGAATTTTTCAGGCCTTCTGAAGAAACTCTGCTCCCAAGACCGGGCATGTTGAAGAAACTCAGAGAATATTTCAGGCTTTTTGAAGAATCTCATGGACTCTTTTTTTTTTTTTTTTTTTTTTAAACCAAAAATGCTTACAGCACCTGGTATTCCCAGGCGGTCTCCCATCCAAGTACTAACCAGGCCCGACCCTGCTTAGCTTCCGAGATCAGACGAGATCGGGCGTTCTCAACGTGGTATGGCCGTAAGCGAAATCTGCTGCCAAAAACGGGCTATTTAAAAGGTTAGAACATTAGTGAAGTAAACTAAAAAGCTTACAGCACCTGGTATTCCCAGGCGGTCTCCCATCCAAGTACTAACCAGGCCCGACCCTGCTTAGCTTCCGAGATCAGACGAGATCGGGCGTTCTCAACGTGGTATGGCCGTAAGCGAAATCTGCTGCCAAAAACGGGCTATTTAAAAGGTTAGAACATTAGTGAAGTAAACTAAAAAGCTTACAGCACCTGGTATTCCCAGGCGGTCTCCCATCCAAGTACTAACCAGGCCCGACCCTGCTCAGCTTCCGAGATCAGACGAGATCGGGCGTTCTCAACGTGGTATGGCCGTAAGCAAAATCTGCTGCCAAAAACGGGCTTTTTGAAGAAATTCATCGAATTTTTCAGGCCTTCTGAAGAAACTCTGCTCCCAAGACCGGGCATGTTGAAGAAACTCAGAGAATATTTCAGGCTTTTTGAAGAATCTCATGGACTCTTTTTTTTTTTTTTTTTTTTTTTAAACCAAAAATGCTTACAGCACCTGGTATTCCCAGGCGGTCTCCCATCCAAGTACTAACCAGGCCCGACCCTGCTTAGCTTCCGAGATCAGACGAGATCGGGCGCTCTCAACGTGGTATGGCCGTAAGCGAAATCTGCTGCCAAAAACGGGCTTTTTGAAGAAATTCATCGAATTTTTCAGGCCTTCTGAAGAAACTCTGCTCCCAAGACCGGGCATGTTGAAGAAACTCAGAGAATATTTCAGGCTTTTTGAAGAATCTCATGGACTCTTTTTTTTTTTTTTTTTTTTTTAAACCAAAAATGCTTACAGCACCTGGTATTCCCAGGCGGTCTCCCATCCAAGTACTAACCAGGCCCGACCCTGCTTAGCTTCCGAGATCAGACGAGATCGGGCGTTCTCAACGTGGTATGGCCGTAAGCGAAATCTGCTGCCAAAAACGGGCTATTTAAAAGGTTAGAACATTAGTGAAGTAAACTAAAAAGCTTACAGCACCTGGTATTCCCAGGCGGTCTCCCATCCAAGTACTAACCAGGCCCGACCCTGCTTAGCTTCCGAGATCAGACGAGATCGGGCGTTCTCAACGTGGTATGGCCGTAAGCGAAATCTGCTGCCAAAAACGGGCTATTTAAAAGGTTAGAACATTAGTGAAGTAAACTAAAAAGCTTACAGCACCTGGTATTCCCAGGCGGTCTCCCATCCAAGTACTAACCAGGCCCGACCCTGCTTAGCTTCCGAGATCAGACGAGATCGGGCGTTCTCAACGTGGTATGGCCGTAAGCGAAATCTGCTGCCAAAAACGGGCTTTTTGAAGAAATTCATCGAATTTTTCAGGCCTTCTGAAGAAACTCTGCTCCCAAGACCGGGCATGTTGAAGAAACTCAGAGAATATTTCAGGCTTTTTGAAGAATCTCATGGACTCTTTTTTTTTTTTTTTTTTTTTTTAAACCAAAAATGCTTACAGCACCTGGTATTCCCAGGCGGTCTCCCATCCAAGTACTAACCAGGCCCGACCCTGCTTAGCTTCCGAGATCAGACGAGATCGGGCGTTCTCAACGTGGTATGGCCGTAAGCGAAATCTGCTGCCAAAAACGGGCTTTTTGAAGAAATTCATCGAATTTTTCAGGCCTTCTGAAGAAACTCTGCTCCCAAGACCGGGCATGTTGAAGAAACTCAGAGAATATTTCAGGCTTTTTGAAGAATCTCATGGACTCTTTTTTTTTTTTTTTTTTTTTTAAACCAAAAATGCTTACAGCACCTGGTATTCCCAGGCGGTCTCCCATCCAAGTACTAACCAGGCCCGACCCTGCTTAGCTTCCGAGATCAGACGAGATCGGGCGTTCTCAACGTGGTATGGCCGTAAGCGAAATCTGCTGCCAAAAACGGGCTATTTAAAAGGTTAGAACATTAGTGAAGTAAACTAAAAAGCTTACAGCACCTGGTATTCCCAGGCGGTCTCCCATCCAAGTACTAACCAGGCCCGACCCTGCTTAGCTTCCGAGATCAGACGAGATCGGGCGTTCTCAACGTGGTATGGCCGTAAGCAAAATCTGCTGCCAAAAACGGGCTTTTTGAAGAAATTCATCGAATTTTTCAGGCCTTCTGAAGAAACTCTGCTCCCAAGACCGGGCATGTTGAAGAAACTCAGAGAATATTTCAGGCTTTTTGAAGAATCTCATGGACTCTTTTTTTTTTTTTTTTTTTTTTTAAACCAAAAATGCTTACAGCACCTGGTATTCCCAGGCGGTCTCCCATCCAAGTACTAACCAGGCCCGACCCTGCTTAGCTTCCGAGATCAGACGAGATCGGGCGTTCTCAACGTGGTATGGCCGTAAGCGAAATCTGCTGCCAAAAACGGGCTATTTAAAAGGTTAGAACATTAGTGAAGTAAACTAAAAAGCTTACAGCACCTGGTATTCCCAGGCGGTCTCCCATCCAAGTACTAACCAGGCCCGACCCTGCTTAGCTTCCGAGATCAGACGAGATCGGGCGTTCTCAACGTGGTATGGCCGTAAGCGAAATCTGCTGCCAAAAACGGGCTTTTTGAAGAAATTCATCGAATTTTTCAGGCCTTCTGAAGAAACTCTGCTCCCAAGACCGGGCATGTTGAAGAAACTCAGAGAATATTTCAGGCTTTTTGAAGAATCTCATGGACTCTTTTTTTTTTTTTTTTTTTTTTAAACCAAAAATGCTTACAGCACCTGGTATTCCCAGGCGGTCTCCCATCCAAGTACTAACCAGGCCCGACCCTGCTTAGCTTCCGAGATCAGACGAGATCGGGCGTTCTCAACGTGGTATGGCCGTAAGCGAAATCTGCTGCCAAAAACGGGCTTTTTGAAGAAATTCATCGAATTTTTCAGGCCTTCTGAAGAAACTCTGCTCCCAAGACCGGGCATGTTGAAGAAACTCAGAGAATATTTCAGGCTTTTTGAAGAATCTCATGGACTCTTTTTTTTTTTTTTTTTTTTTTAAACCAAAAATGCTTACAGCACCTGGTATTCCCAGGCGGTCTCCCATCCAAGTACTAACCAGGCCCGACCCTGCTTAGCTTCCGAGATCAGACGAGATCGGGCGTTCTCAACGTGGTATGGCCGTAAGCGAAATCTGCTGCCAAAAACGGGCTATTTAAAAGGTTAGAACATTAGTGAAGTAAACTAAAAAGCTTACAGCACCTGGTATTCCCAGGCGGTCTCCCATCCAAGTACTAACCAGGCCCGACCCTGCTTAGCTTCCGAGATCAGACGAGATCGGGCGTTCTCAACGTGGTATGGCCGTAAGCGAAATCTGCTGCCAAAAACGGGCTATTTAAAAGGTTAGAACATTAGTGAAGTAAACTAAAAAGCTTACAGCACCTGGTATTCCCAGGCGGTCTCCCATCCAAGTACTAACCAGGCCCGACCCTGCTTAGCTTCCGAGATCAGACGAGATCGGGCGTTCTCAACGTGGTATGGCCGTAAGCGAAATCTGCTGCCAAAAACGGGCTTTTTGAAGAAATTCATCGAATTTTTCAGGCCTTCTGAAGAAACTCTGCTCCCAAGACCGGGCATGTTGAAGAAACTCAGAGAATATTTCAGGCTTTTTGAAGAATCTCATGGACTCTTTTTTTTTTTTTTTTTTTTTTAAACCAAAAATGCTTACAGCACCTGGTATTCCCAGGCGGTCTCCCATCCAAGTACTAACCAGGCCCGACCCTGCTTAGCTTCCGAGATCAGACGAGATCGGGCGCTCTCAACGTGGTATGGCCGTAAGCGAAATCTGCTGCCAAAAACGGGCTTTTTGAAGAAATTCATCGAATTTTTCAGGCCTTCTGAAGAAACTCTGCTCCCAAGACCGGGCATGTTGAAGAAACTCAGAGAATATTTCAGGCTTTTTGAAGAATCTCATGGACTCTTTTTTTTTTTTTTTTTTTTTTAAACCAAAAATGCTTACAGCACCTGGTATTCCCAGGCGGTCTCCCATCCAAGTACTAACCAGGCCCGACCCTGCTTAGCTTCCGAGATCAGACGAGATCGGGCGTTCTCAACGTGGTATGGCCGTAAGCGAAATCTGCTGCCAAAAACGGGCTATTTAAAAGGTTAGAACATTAGTGAAGTAAACTAAAAAGCTTACAGCACCTGGTATTCCCAGGCGGTCTCCCATCCAAGTACTAACCAGGCCCGACCCTGCTTAGCTTCCGAGATCAGACGAGATCGGGCGTTCTCAACGTGGTATGGCCGTAAGCGAAATCTGCTGCCAAAAACGGGCTATTTAAAAGGTTAGAACATTAGTGAAGTAAACTAAAAAGCTTACAGCACCTGGTATTCCCAGGCGGTCTCCCATCCAAGTACTAACCAGGCCCGACCCTGCTTAGCTTCCGAGATCAGACGAGATCGGGCGTTCTCAACGTGGTATGGCCGTAAGCGAAATCTGCTGCCAAAAACGGGCTTTTTGAAGAAATTCATCGAATTTTTCAGGCCTTCTGAAGAAACTCTGCTCCCAAGACCGGGCATGTTGAAGAAACTCAGAGAATATTTCAGGCTTTTTGAAGAATCTCATGGACTCTTTTTTTTTTTTTTTTTTTTTTAAACCAAAAATGCTTACAGCACCTGGTATTCCCAGGCGGTCTCCCATCCAAGTACTAACCAGGCCCGACCCTGCTTAGCTTCCGAGATCAGACGAGATCGGGCGTTCTCAACGTGGTATGGCCGTAAGCGAAATCTGCTGCCAAAAACGGGCTTTTTGAAGAAATTCATCGAATTTTTCAGGCCTTCTGAAGAAACTCTGCTCCCAAGACCGGGCATGTTGAAGAAACTCAGAGAATATTTCAGGCTTTTTGAAGAATCTCATGGACTCTTTTTTTTTTTTTTTTTTTTTTAAACCAAAAAGGCTTACAGCACCTGGTATTCCCAGGCGGTCTCCCATCCAAGTACTAACCAGGCCCGACCCTGCTTAGCTTCCGAGATCAGACGAGATCGGGCGTTCTCAACGTGGTATGGCCGTAAGCGAAATCTGCTGCCAAAAACGGGCTATTTAAAAGGTTAGAACATTAGTGAAGTAAACTAAAAAGCTTACAGCACCTGGTATTCCCAGGCGGTCTCCCATCCAAGTACTAACCAGGCCCGACCCTGCTTAGCTTCCGAGATCAGACGAGATCGGGCGTTCTCAACGTGGTATGGCCGTAAGCAAAATCTGCTGCCAAAAACGGGCTTTTTGAAGAAATTCATCGAATTTTTCAGGCCTTCTGAAGAAACTCTGCTCCCAAGACCGGGCATGTTGAAGAAACTCAGAGAATATTTCAGGCTTTTTGAAGAATCTCATGGACTCTTTTTTTTTTTTTTAAACCAAAAATGCTTACAGCACCTGGTATTCCCAGGCGGTCTCCCATCCAAGTACTAACCAGGCCCGACCCTGCTTAGCTTCCGAGATCAGACGAGATCGGGCGCTCTCAACGTGGTATGGCCGTAAGCGAAATCTGCTGCCAAAAACGGGCTTTTTGAAGAAATTCATCGAATTTTTCAGGCCTTCTGAAGAAACTCTGCTCCCAAGACCGGGCATGTTGAAGAAACTCAGAGAATATTTCAGGCTTTTTGAAGAATCTCATGGACTCTTTTTTTTTTTTTTTTTTTTTTTAAACCAAAAATGCTTACAGCACCTGGTATTCCCAGGCGGTCTCCCATCCAAGTACTAACCAGGCCCGACCCTGCTTAGCTTCCGAGATCAGACGAGATCGGGCGTTCTCAACGTGGTATGGCCGTAAGCGAAATCTGCTGCCAAAAACGGGCTTTTTGAAGAAATTCATCGAATTTTTCAGGCCTTCTGAAGAAACTCTGCTCCCAAGACCGGGCATGTTGAAGAAACTCAGAGAATATTTCAGGCTTTTTGAAGAATCTCATGGACTCTTTTTTTTTTTTTTTTTTTTTTAAACCAAAAATGCTTACAGCACCTGGTATTCCCAGGCGGTCTCCCATCCAAGTACTAACCAGGCCCGACCCTGCTTAGCTTCCGAGATCAGACGAGATCGGGCGTTCTCAACGTGGTATGGCCGTAAGCGAAATCTGCTGCCAAAAACGGGCTATTTAAAAGGTTAGAACATTAGTGAAGTAAACTAAAAAGCTTACAGCACCTGGTATTCCCAGGCGGTCTCCCATCCAAGTACTAACCAGGCCCGACCCTGCTTAGCTTCCGAGATCAGACGAGATCGGGCGTTCTCAACGTGGTATGGCCGTAAGCGAAATCTGCTGCCAAAAACGGGCTTTTTGAAGAAATTCATCGAATTTTTCAGGCCTTCTGAAGAAACTCTGCTCCCAAGACCGGGCATGTTGAAGAAACTCAGAGAATATTTCAGGCTTTTTGAAGAATCTCATGGACTCTTTTTTTTTTTTTTTTTTTTTTAAACCAAAAATGCTTACAGCACCTGGTATTCCCAGGCGGTCTCCCATCCAAGTACTAACCAGGCCCGACCCTGCTTAGCTTCCGAGATCAGACGAGATCGGGCGTTCTCAACGTGGTATGGCCGTAAGCGAAATCTGCTGCCAAAAACGGGCTTTTTGAAGAAATTCATCGAATTTTTCAGGCCTTCTGAAGAAACTCTGCTCCCAAGACCGGGCATGTTGAAGAAACTCAGAGAATATTTCAGGCTTTTTGAAGAATCTCATGGACTCTTTTTTTTTTTTTTTTTTTTTTAAACCAAAAAGGCTTACAGCACCTGGTATTCCCAGGCGGTCTCCCATCCAAGTACTAACCAGGCCCGACCCTGCTTAGCTTCCGAGATCAGACGAGATCGGGCGTTCTCAACGTGGTATGGCCGTAAGCGAAATCTGCTGCCAAAAACGGGCTATTTAAAAGGTTAGAACATTAGTGAAGTAAACTAAAAAGCTTACAGCACCTGGTATTCCCAGGCGGTCTCCCATCCAAGTACTAACCAGGCCCGACCCTGCTTAGCTTCCGAGATCAGACGAGATCGGGCGTTCTCAACGTGGTATGGCCGTAAGCAAAATCTGCTGCCAAAAACGGGCTTTTTGAAGAAATTCATCGAATTTTTCAGGTCTTCTGAAGAAACTCTGCTCCCAAGACCGGGCATGTTGAAGAAACTCAGAGAATATTTCAGGCTTTTTGAAGAATCTCATGGACTCTTTTTTTTTTTTTTTTTTTTTTAAACCAAAAAGGCTTACAGCACCTGGTATTCCCAGGCGGTCTCCCATCCAAGTACTAACCAGGCCCGACCCTGCTTAGCTTCCGAGATCAGACGAGATCGGGCGTTCTCAACGTGGTATGGCCGTAAGCGAAATCTGCTGCCAAAAACGGGCTATTTAAAAGGTTAGAACATTAGTGAAGTAAACTAAAAAGCTTACAGCACCTGGTATTCCCAGGCGGTCTCCCATCCAAGTACTAACCAGGCCCGACCCTGCTTAGCTTCCGAGATCAGACGAGATCGGGCGTTCTCAACGTGGTATGGCCGTAAGCAAAATCTGCTGCCAAAAACGGGCTTTTTGAAGAAATTCATCGAATTTTTCAGGCCTTCTGAAGAAACTCTGCTCCCAAGACCGGGCATGTTGAAGAAACTCAGAGAATATTTCAGGCTTTTTGAAGAATCTCATGGACTCTTTTTTTTTTTTTTAAACCAAAAATGCTTACAGCACCTGGTATTCCCAGGCGGTCTCCCATCCAAGTACTAACCAGGCCCGACCCTGCTTAGCTTCCGAGATCAGACGAGATCGGGCGTTCTCAACGTGGTATGGCCGTAAGCGAAATCTGCTGCCAAAAACGGGCTTTTTGAAGAAATTCATCGAATTTTTCAGGCCTTCTGAAGAAACTCTGCTCCCAAGACCGGGCATGTTGAAGAAACTCAGAGAATATTTCAGGCTTTTTGAAGAATCTCATGGACTCTTTTTTTTTTTTTTTTTTTTTTAAACCAAAAAGGCTTACAGCACCTGGTATTCCCAGGCGGTCTCCCATCCAAGTACTAACCAGGCCCGACCCTGCTTAGCTTCCGAGATCAGACGAGATCGGGCGTTCTCAACGTGGTATGGCCGTAAGCGAAATCTGCTGCCAAAAACGGGCTATTTAAAAGGTTAGAACATTAGTGAAGTAAACTAAAAAGCTTACAGCACCTGGTATTCCCAGGCGGTCTCCCATCCAAGTACTAACCAGGCCCGACCCTGCTTAGCTTCCGAGATCAGACGAGATCGGGCGTTCTCAACGTGGTATGGCCGTAAGCAAAATCTGCTGCCAAAAACGGGCTTTTTGAAGAAATTCATCGAATTTTTCAGGTCTTCTGAAGAAACTCTGCTCCCAAGACCGGGCATGTTGAAGAAACTCAGAGAATATTTCAGGCTTTTTGAAGAATCTCATGGACTCTTTTTTTTTTTTTTTTTTTTTTAAACCAAAAAGGCTTACAGCACCTGGTATTCCCAGGCGGTCTCCCATCCAAGTACTAACCAGGCCCGACCCTGCTTAGCTTCCGAGATCAGACGAGATCGGGCGTTCTCAACGTGGTATGGCCGTAAGCGAAATCTGCTGCCAAAAACGGGCTATTTAAAAGGTTAGAACATTAGTGAAGTAAACTAAAAAGCTTACAGCACCTGGTATTCCCAGGCGGTCTCCCATCCAAGTACTAACCAGGCCCGACCCTGCTTAGCTTCCGAGATCAGACGAGATCGGGCGTTCTCAACGTGGTATGGCCGTAAGCAAAATCTGCTGCCAAAAACGGGCTTTTTGAAGAAATTCATCGAATTTTTCAGGCCTTCTGAAGAAACTCTGCTCCCAAGACCGGGCATGTTGAAGAAACTCAGAGAATATTTCAGGCTTTTTGAAGAATCTCATGGACTCTTTTTTTTTTTTTTAAACCAAAAATGCTTACAGCACCTGGTATTCCCAGGCGGTCTCCCATCCAAGTACTAACCAGGCCCGACCCTGCTTAGCTTCCGAGATCAGACGAGATCGGGCGCTCTCAACGTGGTATGGCCGTAAGCGAAATCTGCTGCCAAAAACGGGCTTTTTGAAGAAATTCATCGAATTTTTCAGGCCTTCTGAAGAAACTCTGCTCCCAAGACCGGGCATGTTGAAGAAACTCAGAGAATATTTCAGGCTTTTTGAAGAATCTCATGGACTCTTTTTTTTTTTTTTTTTTTTTTAAACCAAAAATGCTTACAGCACCTGGTATTCCCAGGCGGTCTCCCATCCAAGTACTAACCAGGCCCGACCCTGCTTAGCTTCCGAGATCAGACGAGATCGGGCGTTCTCAACGTGGTATGGCCGTAAGCGAAATCTGCTGCCAAAAACGGGCTTTTTGAAGAAATTCATCGAATTTTTCAGGCCTTCTGAAGAAACTCTGCTCCCAAGACCGGGCATGTTGAAGAAACTCAGAGAATATTTCAGGCTTTTTGAAGAATCTCATGGACTCTTTTTTTTTTTTTTTTTTTTTTAAACCAAAAATGCTTACAGCACCTGGTATTCCCAGGCGGTCTCCCATCCAAGTACTAACCAGGCCCGACCCTGCTTAGCTTCCGAGATCAGACGAGATCGGGCGTTCTCAACGTGGTATGGCCGTAAGCGAAATCTGCTGCCAAAAACGGGCTATTTAAAAGGTTAGAACATTAGTGAAGTAAACTAAAAAGCTTACAGCACCTGGTATTCCCAGGCGGTCTCCCATCCAAGTACTAACCAGGCCCGACCCTGCTTAGCTTCCGAGATCAGACGAGATCGGGCGTTCTCAACGTGGTATGGCCGTAAGCGAAATCTGCTGCCAAAAACGGGCTATTTAAAAGGTTAGAACATTAGTGAAGTAAACTAAAAAGCTTACAGCACCTGGTATTCCCAGGCGGTCTCCCATCCAAGTACTAACCAGGCCCGACCCTGCTTAGCTTCCGAGATCAGACGAGATCGGGCGTTCTCAACGTGGTATGGCCGTAAGCGAAATCTGCTGCCAAAAACGGGCTTTTTGAAGAAATTCATCGAATTTTTCAGGCCTTCTGAAGAAACTCTGCTCCCAAGACCGGGCATGTTGAAGAAACTCAGAGAATATTTCAGGCTTTTTGAAGAATCTCATGGACTCTTTTTTTTTTTTTTTTTTTTTTAAACCAAAAATGCTTACAGCACCTGGTATTCCCAGGCGGTCTCCCATCCAAGTACTAACCAGGCCCGACCCTGCTTAGCTTCCGAGATCAGACGAGATCGGGCGTTCTCAACGTGGTATGGCCGTAAGCGAAATCTGCTGCCAAAAACGGGCTATTTAAAAGGTTAGAACATTAGTGAAGTAAACTAAAAAGCTTACAGCACCTGGTATTCCCAGGCGGTCTCCCATCCAAGTACTAACCAGGCCCGACCCTGCTTAGCTTCCGAGATCAGACGAGATCGGGCGTTCTCAACGTGGTATGGCCGTAAGCGAAATCTGCTGCCAAAAACGGGCTATTTAAAAGGTTAGAACATTAGTGAAGTAAACTAAAAAGCTTACAGCACCTGGTATTCCCAGGCGGTCTCCCATCCAAGTACTAACCAGGCCCGACCCTGCTTAGCTTCCGAGATCAGACGAGATCGGGCGTTCTCAACGTGGTATGGCCGTAAGCGAAATCTGCTGCCAAAAACGGGCTTTTTGAAGAAATTCATCGAATTTTTCAGGCCTTCTGAAGAAACTCTGCTCCCAAGACCGGGCATGTTGAAGAAACTCAGAGAATATTTCAGGCTTTTTGAAGAATCTCATGGACTCTTTTTTTTTTTTTTTTTTTTTTAAACCAAAAATGCTTACAGCACCTGGTATTCCCAGGCGGTCTCCCATCCAAGTACTAACCAGGCCCGACCCTGCTTAGCTTCCGAGATCAGACGAGATCGGGCGTTCTCAACGTGGTATGGCCGTAAGCGAAATCTGCTGCCAAAAACGGGCTTTTTGAAGAAATTCATCGAATTTTTCAGGCCTTCTGAAGAAACTCTGCTCCCAAGACCGGGCATGTTGAAGAAACTCAGAGAATATTTCAGGCTTTTTGAAGAATCTCATGGACTCTTTTTTTTTTTTTTTTTTTTTTAAACCAAAAAGGCTTACAGCACCTGGTATTCCCAGGCGGTCTCCCATCCAAGTACTAACCAGGCCCGACCCTGCTTAGCTTCCGAGATCAGACGAGATCGGGCGTTCTCAACGTGGTATGGCCGTAAGCGAAATCTGCTGCCAAAAACGGGCTATTTAAAAGGTTAGAACATTAGTGAAGTAAACTAAAAAGCTTACAGCACCTGGTATTCCCAGGCGGTCTCCCATCCAAGTACTAACCAGGCCCGACCCTGCTTAGCTTCCGAGATCAGACGAGATCGGGCGTTCTCAACGTGGTATGGCCGTAAGCAAAATCTGCTGCCAAAAACGGGCTTTTTGAAGAAATTCATCGAATTTTTCAGGTCTTCTGAAGAAACTCTGCTCCCAAGACCGGGCATGTTGAAGAAACTCAGAGAATATTTCAGGCTTTTTGAAGAATCTCATGGACTCTTTTTTTTTTTTTTTTTTTTTTTAAACCAAAAATGCTTACAGCACCTGGTATTCCCAGGCGGTCTCCCATCCAAGTACTAACCAGGCCCGACCCTGCTTAGCTTCCGAGATCAGACGAGATCGGGCGCTCTCAACGTGGTATGGCCGTAAGCGAAATCTGCTGCCAAAAACGGGCTTTTTGAAGAAATTCATCGAATTTTTCAGGCCTTCTGAAGAAACTCTGCTCCCAAGACCGGGCATGTTGAAGAAACTCAGAGAATATTTCAGGCTTTTTGAAGAATCTCATGGACTCTTTTTTTTTTTTTTTTTTTTTTTAAACCAAAAATGCTTACAGCACCTGGTATTCCCAGGCGGTCTCCCATCCAAGTACTAACCAGGCCCGACCCTGCTTAGCTTCCGAGATCAGACGAGATCGGGCGTTCTCAACGTGGTATGGCCGTAAGCGAAATCTGCTGCCAAAAACGGGCTATTTAAAAGGTTAGAACATTAGTGAAGTAAACTAAAAAGCTTACAGCACCTGGTATTCCCAGGCGGTCTCCCATCCAAGTACTAACCAGGCCCGACCCTGCTTAGCTTCCGAGATCAGACGAGATCGGGCATTCTTTTTTTTTTTTTTTTTTTTTTTTTTTTTTTTTATTTATAAAACAAAAAGTTTACACTTTTAAAAACATAAAAAATTACATACATTTACTTTCCTTTTTACATTCAGAATACATTTCATTAACACCTTTCATTATTGTACACAGAAGCACATTCAATCTTTCAGTTAAAGTGCATTCATTTAAAAATACATACAATACACACTAGATGCAAGCCCTTTTTCAAAGACTCAAATTATTTTCTTAGAAATTCTATACATGTACATATCAAAATATTTACTTTATACTTAGTTTATCCACATCACATATTTCCCCTCTTTTTTTTTTCTTTAAGGCATCTCTCCTTATCTTTTGTTTTCTCAACACAAGATGCAGATTAGGTATTGATTTGTATTTTAACACATGACCTCCAATACTTTTCCGCTTTTTCTTATTAGCATTGTCTTTATTACCATTGTCTCTGTCCCTTGTTGTAGTTTGATCTTCCTCCTCCATTTCAACTAGGTTTTGTTCACACAATGACTTTTCTTCTGGCTCCTTCCTTCTTATAGTGTCAGAGCATGATACTGAGCACACGTTCATCTCATTCTCCATTGTTCTCTTCTTATCAGCTTTCACTTTTTCCATTTTTCCCATACCATCCTCTGCTTCTTTCATCATATTATTTTTTTGTCCAGACTCCTTTTTAAAGTCTTTTGAATTCAACCCATCCCTTTCTTTCCTCATGTTCTGCTCCACTTCACTCTGAAGACTTCCTTCATTTCCTGCTTCAGTTTCTTCAAAGCTTTGATCTTCTTCACTTTCTGTTTCACAATCACATTTCATAAAAACTTTGTTACAATCCAAGCACTTTTCTGCTTTACACTCTTTTGCGAAATGGCCCTGCTCAGCACATTCAAAACATTTAAAATCAGGACAGTCTTTAAAAATATGCCCAGGTTGCATACACATTCGGCAGAGTTTAATCTGTCCATCATGTATTACCCTGAAGTATCTTTCTCCGTCCGATGTTTCAAATTTGGCACTATAAGGCAGTGATGTTACCTCCTTTGGAAATCTTATTTTGACATACCTTGTGCCGTCTGCGATGTCTGTTCCGGGATATAATCTCCTCTTTATTTTTGTTATGGGTGTAACTCCCCACAGCTTTAACTTGTCCTCAATTGTTTCATCCTTCACGTAGGCAGGCAGGTGAATAAAAGAAACCACACATTCCTTCAACTCCAACCTCCTTACTACACAGAGTTGTCCTTTGATTTCGACACCGTCAATCAGATCATCACATTCATCTGCACACGTCAAAGTCAGTTCATATTCCAGAGAATTCTTTGGTCTCACTGCCAGTAGTTTATCATTGCCGATTTTCATTGTCACTGCTTTGATGATATCATCTGCCTTTATTCCTTTGTTGTTCATTGTATCCATCACCACTGTTGCCTCTTTCAGATATTCCAATCCTTCATGTAATCCTTTGTGCATAGCATGTGGTTCCAAAACTTTTCTTGATCCTCTTGCCGTTCCTGGGTCTTTACCATGAGGTCTGTCCATTTTCTCAACAAAAAGGTTTTCTCCAAGCAGATAAACTGCTTGGAGTTAAAAAATCAAATATATCAAAACAAAATAATTATACAAAAAATAAGCCAAAAAACAATATTGGGAGAGCATGGGAGAGCCTCTCTCTCCCAACTGCCAACTCACTTCCTGGATCGTACCACTATCGGGCGTTCTCAAAGTGGTATGGCCGTAAGCGAAATCTGCTGCCAAAAACGGGCTATTTAAAAGGTTAGAACATTAGTGAAGTAAACTAAAAAGCTTACAGCACCTGGTATTCCCAGGCGGTCTCCCATCCAAGTACTAACCAGGCCCGACCCTGCTTAGCTTCCGAGATCAGACGAGATCGGGCGTTCTCAACGTGGTATGGCCGTAAGCGAAATCTGCTGCCAAAAACGGGCTTTTTGAAGAAATTCATCGAATTTTTCAGGCCTTCTGAAGAAACTCTGCTCCCAAGACCGGGCATGTTGAAGAAACTCAGAGAATATTTCAGGCTTTTTGAAGAATCTCATGGACTCTTTTTTTTTTTTTTTTTTTTTTAAACCAAAAATGCTTACAGCACCTGGTATTCCCAGGCGGTCTCCCATCCAAGTACTAACCAGGCCCGACCCTGCTTAGCTTCCGAGATCAGACGAGATCGGGCGTTCTCAACGTGGTATGGCCGTAAGCGAAATCTGCTGCCAAAAACGGGCTATTTAAAAGGTTAGAACATTAGTGAAGTAAACTAAAAAGCTTACAGCACCTGGTATTCCCAGGCGGTCTCCCATCCAAGTACTAACCAGGCCCGACCCTGCTTAGCTTCCGAGATCAGACGAGATCGGGCGCTCTCAACGTGGTATGGCCGTAAGCGAAATCTGCTGCCAAAAACGGGCTTTTTGAAGAAATTCATCGAATTTTTCAGGCCTTCTGAAGAAACTCTGCTCCCAAGACCGGGCATGTTGAAGAAACTCAGAGAATATTTCAGGCTTTTTGAAGAATCTCATGGACTCTTTTTTTTTTTTTTTTTTTTTTAAACCAAAAATGCTTACAGCACCTGGTATTCCCAGGCGGTCTCCCATCCAAGTACTAACCAGGCCCGACCCTGCTTAGCTTCCGAGATCAGACGAGATCGGGCGTTCTCAACGTGGTATGGCCGTAAGCGAAATCTGCTGCCAAAAACGGGCTATTTAAAAGGTTAGAACATTAGTGAAGTAAACTAAAAAGCTTACAGCACCTGGTATTCCCAGGCGGTCTCCCATCCAAGTACTAACCAGGCCCGACCCTGCTTAGCTTCCGAGATCAGACGAGATCGGGCGTTCTCAACGTGGTATGGCCGTAAGCGAAATCTGCTGCCAAAAACGGGCTATTTAAAAGGTTAGAACATTAGTGAAGTAAACTAAAAAGCTTACAGCACCTGGTATTCCCAGGCGGTCTCCCATCCAAGTACTAACCAGGCCCGACCCTGCTTAGCTTCCGAGATCAGACGAGATCGGGCGTTCTCAACGTGGTATGGCCGTAAGCGAAATCTGCTGCCAAAAACGGGCTATTTAAAAGGTTAGAACATTAGTGAAGTAAACTAAAAAGCTTACAGCACCTGGTATTCCCAGGCGGTCTCCCATCCAAGTACTAACCAGGCCCGACCCTGCTTAGCTTCCGAGATCAGACGAGATCGGGCGTTCTCAACGTGGTATGGCCGTAAGCGAAATCTGCTGCCAAAAACGGGCTTTTTGAAGAAATTCATCGAATTTTTCAGGCCTTCTGAAGAAACTCTGCTCCCAAGACCGGGCATGTTGAAGAAACTCAGAGAATATTTCAGGCTTTTTGAAGAATCTCATGGACTCTTTTTTTTTTTTTTTTTTTTTTAAACCAAAAAGGCTTACAGCACCTGGTATTCCCAGGCGGTCTCCCATCCAAGTACTAACCAGGCCCGACCCTGCTTAGCTTCCGAGATCAGACGAGATCGGGCGTTCTCAACGTGGTATGGCCGTAAGCGAAATCTGCTGCCAAAAACGGGCTATTTAAAAGGTTAGAACATTAGTGAAGTAAACTAAAAAGCTTACAGCACCTGGTATTCCCAGGCGGTCTCCCATCCAAGTACTAACCAGGCCCGACCCTGCTTAGCTTCCGAGATCAGACGAGATCGGGCGTTCTCAACGTGGTATGGCCGTAAGCGAAATCTGCTGCCAAAAACGGGCTATTTAAAAGGTTAGAACATTAGTGAAGTAAACTAAAAAGCTTACAGCACCTGGTATTCCCAGGCGGTCTCCCATCCAAGTACTAACCAGGCCCGACCCTGCTTAGCTTCCGAGATCAGACGAGATCGGGCGTTCTCAACGTGGTATGGCCGTAAGCGAAATCTGCTGCCAAAAACGGGCTATTTAAAAGGTTAGAACATTAGTGAAGTAAACTAAAAAGCTTACAGCACCTGGTATTCCCAGGCGGTCTCCCATCCAAGTACTAACCAGGCCCGACCCTGCTTAGCTTCCGAGATCAGACGAGATCGGGCGTTCTCAACGTGGTATGGCCGTAAGCGAAATCTGCTGCCAAAAACGGGCTATTTAAAAGGTTAGAACATTAGTGAAGTAAACTAAAAAGCTTACAGCACCTGGTATTCCCAGGCGGTCTCCCATCCAAGTACTAACCAGGCCCGACCCTGCTTAGCTTCCGAGATCAGACGAGATCGGGCGTTCTCAACGTGGTATGGCCGTAAGCGAAATCTGCTGCCAAAAACGGGCTTTTTGAAGAAATTCATCGAATTTTTCAGGCCTTCTGAAGAAACTCTGCTCCCAAGACCGGGCATGTTGAAGAAACTCAGAGAATATTTCAGGCTTTTTGAAGAATCTCATGGACTCTTTTTTTTTTTTTTTTTTTTTTAAACCAAAAAGGCTTACAGCACCTGGTATTCCCAGGCGGTCTCCCATCCAAGTACTAACCAGGCCCGACCCTGCTTAGCTTCCGAGATCAGACGAGATCGGGCGTTCTCAACGTGGTATGGCCGTAAGCGAAATCTGCTGCCAAAAACGGGCTATTTAAAAGGTTAGAACATTAGTGAAGTAAACTAAAAAGCTTACAGCACCTGGTATTCCCAGGCGGTCTCCCATCCAAGTACTAACCAGGCCCGACCCTGCTTAGCTTCCGAGATCAGACGAGATCGGGCGTTCTCAACGTGGTATGGCCGTAAGCGAAATCTGCTGCCAAAAACGGGCTTTTTGAAGAAATTCATCGAATTTTTCAGGCCTTCTGAAGAAACTCTGCTCCCAAGACCGGGCATGTTGAAGAAACTCAGAGAATATTTCAGGCTTTTTGAAGAATCTCATGGACTCTTTTTTTTTTTTTTTTTTTTTTAAACCAAAAATGCTTACAGCACCTGGTATTCCCAGGCGGTCTCCCATCCAAGTACTAACCAGGCCCGACCCTGCTTAGCTTCCGAGATCAGACGAGATCGGGCGTTCTCAACGTGGTATGGCCGTAAGCGAAATCTGCTGCCAAAAACGGGCTTTTTGAAGAAATTCATCGAATTTTTCAGGCCTTCTGAAGAAACTCTGCTCCCAAGACCGGGCATGTTGAAGAAACTCAGAGAATATTTCAGGCTTTTTGAAGAATCTCATGGACTCTTTTTTTTTTTTTTTTTTTTTTTAAACCAAAAAGGCTTACAGCACCTGGTATTCCCAGGCGGTCTCCCATCCAAGTACTAACCAGGCCCGACCCTGCTTAGCTTCCGAGATCAGACGAGATCGGGCGTTCTCAACGTGGTATGGCCGTAAGCGAAATCTGCTGCCAAAAACGGGCTATTTAAAAGGTTAGAACATTAGTGAAGTAAACTAAAAAGCTTACAGCACCTGGTATTCCCAGGCGGTCTCCCATCCAAGTACTAACCAGGCCCGACCCTGCTTAGCTTCCGAGATCAGACGAGATCGGGCGTTCTCAACGTGGTATGGCCGTAAGCAAAATCTGCTGCCAAAAACGGGCTTTTTGAAGAAATTCATCGAATTTTTCAGGCCTTCTGAAGAAACTCTGCTCCCAAGACCGGGCATGTTGAAGAAACTCAGAGAATATTTCAGGCTTTTTGAAGAATCTCATGGACTCTTTTTTTTTTTTTTTTTTTTTTAAACCAAAAATGCTTACAGCACCTGGTATTCCCAGGCGGTCTCCCATCCAAGTACTAACCAGGCCCGACCCTGCTTAGCTTCCGAGATCAGACGAGATCGGGCGCTCTCAACGTGGTATGGCCGTAAGCGAAATCTGCTGCCAAAAACGGGCTTTTTGAAGAAATTCATCGAATTTTTCAGGCCTTCTGAAGAAACTCTGCTCCCAAGACCGGGCATGTTGAAGAAACTCAGAGAATATTTCAGGCTTTTTGAAGAATCTCATGGACTCTTTTTTTTTTTTTTTTTTTTTTTAAACCAAAAAGGCTTACAGCACCTGGTATTCCCAGGCGGTCTCCCATCCAAGTACTAACCAGGCCCGACCCTGCTTAGCTTCCGAGATCAGACGAGATCGGGCGTTCTCAACGTGGTATGGCCGTAAGCGAAATCTGCTGCCAAAAACGGGCTATTTAAAAGGTTAGAACATTAGTGAAGTAAACTAAAAAGCTTACAGCACCTGGTATTCCCAGGCGGTCTCCCATCCAAGTACTAACCAGGCCCGACCCTGCTTAGCTTCCGAGATCAGACGAGATCGGGCGCTCTCAACGTGGTATGGCCGTAAGCGAAATCTGCTGCCAAAAACGGGCTTTTTGAAGAAATTCATCGAATTTTTCAGGCCTTCTGAAGAAACTCTGCTCCCAAGACCGGGCATGTTGAAGAAACTCAGAGAATATTTCAGGCTTTTTGAAGAATCTCATGGACTCTTTTTTTTTTTTTTTTTTTTTTAAACCAAAAAGGCTTACAGCACCTGGTATTCCCAGGCGGTCTCCCATCCAAGTACTAACCAGGCCCGACCCTGCTTAGCTTCCGAGATCAGACGAGATCGGGCGTTCTCAACGTGGTATGGCCGTAAGCGAAATCTGCTGCCAAAAACGGGCTATTTAAAAGGTTAGAACATTAGTGAAGTAAACTAAAAAGCTTACAGCACCTGGTATTCCCAGGCGGTCTCCCATCCAAGTACTAACCAGGCCCGACCCTGCTTAGCTTCCGAGATCAGACGAGATCGGGCGTTCTCAACGTGGTATGGCCGTAAGCAAAATCTGCTGCCAAAAACGGGCTTTTTGAAGAAATTCATCGAATTTTTCAGGTCTTCTGAAGAAACTCTGCTCCCAAGACCGGGCATGTTGAAGAAACTCAGAGAATATTTCAGGCTTTTTGAAGAATCTCATGGACTCTTTTTTTTTTTTTTTTTTTTTTAAACCAAAAATGCTTACAGCACCTGGTATTCCCAGGCGGTCTCCCATCCAAGTACTAACCAGGCCCGACCCTGCTTAGCTTCCGAGATCAGACGAGATCGGGCGCTCTCAACGTGGTATGGCCGTAAGCGAAATCTGCTGCCAAAAACGGGCTTTTTGAAGAAATTCATCGAATTTTTCAGGCCTTCTGAAGAAACTCTGCTCCCAAGACCGGGCATGTTGAAGAAACTCAGAGAATATTTCAGGCTTTTTGAAGAATCTCATGGACTCTTTTTTTTTTTTTTTTTTTTTTAAACCAAAAATGCTTACAGCACCTGGTATTCCCAGGCGGTCTCCCATCCAAGTACTAACCAGGCCCGACCCTGCTTAGCTTCCGAGATCAGACGAGATCGGGCGTTCTCAACGTGGTATGGCCGTAAGCGAAATCTGCTGAGAAAAACGGGCTATTTAAAAGGTTAGAACATTAGTGAAGTAAACTAAAAAGCTTACAGCACCTGGTATTCCCAGGCGGTCTCCCATCCAAGTACTAACCAGGCCCGACCCTGCTTAGCTTCCGAGATCAGACGAGATCGGGCATTCTCAACGTGGTATGGCCGTAAGCGAAATCTGCTGCCAAAAACGGGCTATTTAAAAGGTTAGAACATTAGTGAAGTAAACTAAAAAGCTTACAGCACCTGGTATTCCCAGGCGGTCTCCCATCCAAGTACTAACCAGGCCCGACCCTGCTTAGCTTCCGAGATCAGACGAGATCGGGCGTTCTCAACGTGGTATGGCCGTAAGCGAAATCTGCTGCCAAAAACGGGCTTTTTGAAGAAATTCATCGAATTTTTCAGGCCTTCTGAAGAAACTCTGCTCCCAAGACCGGGCATGTTGAAGAAACTCAGAGAATATTTCAGGCTTTTTGAAGAATCTCATGGACTCTTTTTTTTTTTTTTTTTTTTTTAAACCAAAAATGCTTACAGCACCTGGTATTCCCAGGCGGTCTCCCATCCAAGTACTAACCAGGCCCGACCCTGCTTAGCTTCCGAGATCAGACGAGATCGGGCGTTCTCAACGTGGTATGGCCGTAAGCGAAATCTGCTGCCAAAAACGGGCTATTTAAAAGGTTAGAACATTAGTGAAGTAAACTAAAAAGCTTACAGCACCTGGTATTCCCAGGCGGTCTCCCATCCAAGTACTAACCAGGCCCGACCCTGCTTAGCTTCCGAGATCAGACGAGATCGGGCGTTCTCAACGTGGTATGGCCGTAAGCCAAATCTGCTGCCAAAAACGGGCTTTTTGAAGAAATTCATCGAATTTTTCAGGCCTTCTGAAGAAACTCTGCTCCCAAGACCGGGCATGTTGAAGAAACTCAGAGAATATTTCAGGCTTTTTGAAGAATCTCATGGACTCTTTTTTTTTTTTTTTTTTTTTTTAAACCAAAAATGCTTACAGCACCTGGTATTCCCAGGCGGTCTCCCATCCAAGTACTAACCAGGCCCGACCCTGCTTAGCTTCCGAGATCAGACGAGATCGGGCGTTCTCAACGTGGTATGGCCGTAAGCGAAATCTGCTGCCAAAAACGGGCTTTTTGAAGAAATTCATCGAATTTTTCAGGCCTTCTGAAGAAACTCTGCTCCCAAGACCGGGCATGTTGAAGAAACTCAGAGAATATTTCAGGCTTTTTGAAGAATCTCATGGACTCTTTTTTTTTTTTTTTTTTTTTTTAAACCAAAAATGCTTACAGCACCTGGTATTCCCAGGCGGTCTCCCATCCAAGTACTAACCAGGCCCGACCCTGCTTAGCTTCCGAGATCAGACGAGATCGGGCGTTCTCAACGTGGTATGGCCGTAAGCGAAATCTGCTGCCAAAAACGGGCTTTTTGAAGAAATTCATCGAATTTTTCAGGCCTTCTGAAGAAACTCTGCTCCCAAGACCGGGCATGTTGAAGAAACTCAGAGAATATTTCAGGCTTTTTGAAGAATCTCATGGACTCTTTTTTTTTTTTTTTTTTTTTTAAACCAAAAATGCTTACAGCACCTGGTATTCCCAGGCGGTCTCCCATCCAAGTACTAACCAGGCCCGACCCTGCTTAGCTTCCGAGATCAGACGAGATCGGGCGTTCTCAACGTGGTATGGCCGTAAGCGAAATCTGCTGCCAAAAACGGGCTATTTAAAAGGTTAGAACATTAGTGAAGTAAACTAAAAAGCTTACAGCACCTGGTATTCCCAGGCGGTCTCCCATCCAAGTACTAACCAGGCCCGACCCTGCTTAGCTTCCGAGATCAGACGAGATCGGGCGTTCTCAACGTGGTATGGCCGTAAGCAAAATCTGCTGCCAAAAACGGGCTTTTTGAAGAAATTCATCGAATTTTTCAGGTCTTCTGAAGAAACTCTGCTCCCAAGACCGGGCATGTTGAAGAAACTCAGAGAATATTTCAGGCTTTTTGAAGAATCTCATGGACTCTTTTTTTTTTTTTTTTTTTTTTAAACCAAAAATGCTTACAGCACCTGGTATTCCCAGGCGGTCTCCCATCCAAGTACTAACCAGGCCCGACCCTGCTTAGCTTCCGAGATCAGACGAGATCGGGCGTTCTCAACGTGGTATGGCCGTAAGCGAAATCTGCTGCCAAAAACGGGCTATTTAAAAGGTTAGAACATTAGTGAAGTAAACTAAAAAGCTTACAGCACCTGGTATTCCCAGGCGGTCTCCCATCCAAGTACTAACCAGGCCCGACCCTGCTTAGCTTCCGAGATCAGACGAGATCGGGCATTCTCAACGTGGTATGGCCGTAAGCGAAATCTGCTGCCAAAAACGGGCTATTTAAAAGGTTAGAACATTAGTGAAGTAAACTAAAAAGCTTACAGCACCTGGTATTCCCAGGCGGTCTCCCATCCAAGTACTAACCAGGCCCGACCCTGCTTAGCTTCCGAGATCAGACGAGATCGGGCGTTCTCAACGTGGTATGGCCGTAAGCGAAATCTGCTGCCAAAAACGGGCTTTTTGAAGAAATTCATCGAATTTTTCAGGCCTTCTGAAGAAACTCTGCTCCCAAGACCGGGCATGTTGAAGAAACTCAGAGAATATTTCAGGCTTTTTGAAGAATCTCATGGACTCTTTTTTTTTTTTTTTTTTTTTTAAACCAAAAATGCTTACAGCACCTGGTATTCCCAGGCGGTCTCCCATCCAAGTACTAACCAGGCCCGACCCTGCTTAGCTTCCGAGATCAGACGAGATCGGGCGTTCTCAACGTGGTATGGCCGTAAGCGAAATCTGCTGCCAAAAACGGGCTTTTTGAAGAAATTCATCGAATTTTTCAGGCCTTCTGAAGAAACTCTGCTCCCAAGACCGGGCATGTTGAAGAAACTCAGAGAATATTTCAGGCTTTTTGAAGAATCTCATGGACTCTTTTTTTTTTTTTTTTTTTTTTAAACCAAAAATGCTTACAGCACCTGGTATTCCCAGGCGGTCTCCCATCCAAGTACTAACCAGGCCCGACCCTGCTTAGCTTCCGAGATCAGACGAGATCGGGCGTTCTCAACGTGGTATGGCCGTAAGCGAAATCTGCTGCCAAAAACGGGCTATTTAAAAGGTTAGAACATTAGTGAAGTAAACTAAAAAGCTTACAGCACCTGGTATTCCCAGGCGGTCTCCCATCCAAGTACTAACCAGGCCCGACCCTGCTTAGCTTCCGAGATCAGACGAGATCGGGCGTTCTCAACGTGGTATGGCCGTAAGCCAAATCTGCTGCCAAAAACGGGCTTTTTGAAGAAATTCATCGAATTTTTCAGGCCTTCTGAAGAAACTCTGCTCCCAAGACCGGGCATGTTGAAGAAACTCAGAGAATATTTCAGGCTTTTTGAAGAATCTCATGGACTCTTTTTTTTTTTTTTTTTTTTTTAAACCAAAAATGCTTACAGCACCTGGTATTCCCAGGCGGTCTCCCATCCAAGTACTAACCAGGCCCGACCCTGCTTAGCTTCCGAGATCAGACGAGATCGGGCGTTCTCAACGTGGTATGGCCGTAAGCGAAATCTGCTGCCAAAAACGGGCTTTTTGAAGAAATTCATCGAATTTTTCAGGCCTTCTGAAGAAACTCTGCTCCCAAGACCGGGCATGTTGAAGAAACTCAGAGAATATTTCAGGCTTTTTGAAGAATCTCATGGACTCTTTTTTTTTTTTTTTTTTTTTTAAACCAAAAATGCTTACAGCACCTGGTATTCCCAGGCGGTCTCCCATCCAAGTACTAACCAGGCCCGACCCTGCTTAGCTTCCGAGATCAGACGAGATCGGGCGTTCTCAACGTGGTATGGCCGTAAGCGAAATCTGCTGCCAAAAACGGGCTATTTAAAAGGTTAGAACATTAGTGAAGTAAACTAAAAAGCTTACAGCACCTGGTATTCCCAGGCGGTCTCCCATCCAAGTACTAACCAGGCCCGACCCTGCTTAGCTTCCGAGATCAGACGAGATCGGGCGTTCTCAACGTGGTATGGCCGTAAGCGAAATCTGCTGCCAAAAACGGGCTATTTAAAAGGTTAGAACATTAGTGAAGTAAACTAAAAAGCTTACAGCACCTGGTATTCCCAGGCGGTCTCCCATCCAAGTACTAACCAGGCCCGACCCTGCTTAGCTTCCGAGATCAGACGAGATCGGGCGTTCTCAACGTGGTATGGCCGTAAGCGAAATCTGCTGCCAAAAACGGGCTTTTTGAAGAAATTCATCGAATTTTTCAGGCCTTCTGAAGAAACTCTGCTCCCAAGACCGGGCATGTTGAAGAAACTCAGAGAATATTTCAGGCTTTTTGAAGAATCTCATGGACTCTTTTTTTTTTTTTTTTTTTTTTTAAACCAAAAATGCTTACAGCACCTGGTATTCCCAGGCGGTCTCCCATCCAAGTACTAACCAGGCCCGACCCTGCTTAGCTTCCGAGATCAGACGAGATCGGGCGCTCTCAACGTGGTATGGCCGTAAGCGAAATCTGCTGCCAAAAACGGGCTTTTTGAAGAAATTCATCGAATTTTTCAGGCCTTCTGAAGAAACTCTGCTCCCAAGACCGGGCATGTTGAAGAAACTCAGAGAATATTTCAGGCTTTTTGAAGAATCTCATGGACTCTTTTTTTTTTTTTTTTTTTTTTAAACCAAAAATGCTTACAGCACCTGGTATTCCCAGGCGGTCTCCCATCCAAGTACTAACCAGGCCCGACCCTGCTTAGCTTCCGAGATCAGACGAGATCGGGCGTTCTCAACGTGGTATGGCCGTAAGCGAAATCTGCTGCCAAAAACGGGCTATTTAAAAGGTTAGAACATTAGTGAAGTAAACTAAAAAGCTTACAGCACCTGGTATTCCCAGGCGGTCTCCCATCCAAGTACTAACCAGGCCCGACCCTGCTTAGCTTCCGAGATCAGACGAGATCGGGCGTTCTCAACGTGGTATGGCCGTAAGCGAAATCTGCTGCCAAAAACGGGCTATTTAAAAGGTTAGAACATTAGTGAAGTAAACTAAAAAGCTTACAGCACCTGGTATTCCCAGGCTGTCTCCCATCCAAGTACTAACCAGGCCCGACCCTGCTTAGCTTCCGAGATCAGACGAGATCGGGCGTTCTCAACGTGGTATGGCCGTAAGCGAAATCTGCTGCCAAAAACGGGCTTTTTGAAGAAATTCATCGAATTTTTCAGGCCTTCTGAAGAAACTCTGCTCCCAAGACCGGGCATGTTGAAGAAACTCAGAGAATATTTCAGGCTTTTTGAAGAATCTCATGGACTCTTTTTTTTTTTTTTTTTTTTTTTAAACCAAAAATGCTTACAGCACCTGGTATTCCCAGGCGGTCTCCCATCCAAGTACTAACCAGGCCCGACCCTGCTTAGCTTCCGAGATCAGACGAGATCGGGCGCTCTCAACGTGGTATGGCCGTAAGCGAAATCTGCTGCCAAAAACGGGCTTTTTGAAGAAATTCATCGAATTTTTCAGGCCTTCTGAAGAAACTCTGCTCCCAAGACCGGGCATGTTGAAGAAACTCAGAGAATATTTCAGGCTTTTTGAAGAATCTCATGGACTCTTTTTTTTTTTTTTTTTTTTTTAAACCAAAAATGCTTACAGCACCTGGTATTCCCAGGCGGTCTCCCATCCAAGTACTAACCAGGCCCGACCCTGCTTAGCTTCCGAGATCAGACGAGATCGGGCGTTCTCAACGTGGTATGGCCGTAAGCGAAATCTGCTGAGAAAAACGGGCTATTTAAAAGGTTAGAACATTAGTGAAGTAAACTAAAAAGCTTACAGCACCTGGTATTCCCAGGCGGTCTCCCATCCAAGTACTAACCAGGCCCGACCCTGCTTAGCTTCCGAGATCAGACGAGATCGGGCATTCTCAACGTGGTATGGCCGTAAGCGAAATCTGCTGCCAAAAACGGGCTATTTAAAAGGTTAGAACATTAGTGAAGTAAACTAAAAAGCTTACAGCACCTGGTATTCCCAGGCGGTCTCCCATCCAAGTACTAACCAGGCCCGACCCTGCTTAGCTTCCGAGATCAGACGAGATCGGGCGTTCTCAACGTGGTATGGCCGTAAGCGAAATCTGCTGCCAAAAACGGGCTTTTTGAAGAAATTCATCGAATTTTTCAGGCCTTCTGAAGAAACTCTGCTCCCAAGACCGGGCATGTTGAAGAAACTCAGAGAATATTTCAGGCTTTTTGAAGAATCTCATGGACTCTTTTTTTTTTTTTTTTTTTTTTAAACCAAAAATGCTTACAGCACCTGGTATTCCCAGGCGGTCTCCCATCCAAGTACTAACCAGGCCCGACCCTGCTTAGCTTCCGAGATCAGACGAGATCGGGCGTTCTCAACGTGGTATGGCCGTAAGCGAAATCTGCTGCCAAAAACGGGCTATTTAAAAGGTTAGAACATTAGTGAAGTAAACTAAAAAGCTTACAGCACCTGGTATTCCCAGGCGGTCTCCCATCCAAGTACTAACCAGGCCCGACCCTGCTTAGCTTCCGAGATCAGACGAGATCGGGCGTTCTCAACGTGGTATGGCCGTAAGCCAAATCTGCTGCCAAAAACGGGCTTTTTGAAGAAATTCATCGAATTTTTCAGGCCTTCTGAAGAAACTCTGCTCCCAAGACCGGGCATGTTGAAGAAACTCAGAGAATATTTCAGGCTTTTTGAAGAATCTCATGGACTCTTTTTTTTTTTTTTTTTTTTTTAAACCAAAAATGCTTACAGCACCTGGTATTCCCAGGCGGTCTCCCATCCAAGTACTAACCAGGCCCGACCCTGCTTAGCTTCCGAGATCAGACGAGATCGGGCGTTCTCAACGTGGTATGGCCGTAAGCGAAATCTGCTGCCAAAAACGGGCTTTTTGAAGAAATTCATCGAATTTTTCAGGCCTTCTGAAGAAACTCTGCTCCCAAGACCGGGCATGTTGAAGAAACTCAGAGAATATTTCAGGCTTTTTGAAGAATCTCATGGACTCTTTTTTTTTTTTTTTTTTTTTTAAACCAAAAATGCTTACAGCACCTGGTATTCCCAGGCGGTCTCCCATCCAAGTACTAACCAGGCCCGACCCTGCTTAGCTTCCGAGATCAGACGAGATCGGGCGTTCTCAACGTGGTATGGCCGTAAGCGAAATCTGCTGCCAAAAACGGGCTTTTTGAAGAAATTCATCGAATTTTTCAGGCCTTCTGAAGAAACTCTGCTCCCAAGACCGGGCATGTTGAAGAAACTCAGAGAATATTTCAGGCTTTTTGAAGAATCTCATGGACTCTTTTTTTTTTTTTTTTTTTTTTAAACCAAAAATGCTTACAGCACCTGGTATTCCCAGGCGGTCTCCCATCCAAGTACTAACCAGGCCCGACCCTGCTTAGCTTCCGAGATCAGACGAGATCGGGCGTTCTCAACGTGGTATGGCCGTAAGCGAAATCTGCTGCCAAAAACGGGCTATTTAAAAGGTTAGAACATTAGTGAAGTAAACTAAAAAGCTTACAGCACCTGGTATTCCCAGGCGGTCTCCCATCCAAGTACTAACCAGGCCCGACCCTGCTTAGCTTCCGAGATCAGACGAGATCGGGCGTTCTCAACGTGGTATGGCCGTAAGCAAAATCTGCTGCCAAAAACGGGCTTTTTGAAGAAATTCATCGAATTTTTCAGGTCTTCTGAAGAAACTCTGCTCCCAAGACCGGGCATGTTGAAGAAACTCAGAGAATATTTCAGGCTTTTTGAAGAATCTCATGGACTCTTTTTTTTTTTTTTTTTTTTTTAAACCAAAAATGCTTACAGCACCTGGTATTCCCAGGCGGTCTCCCATCCAAGTACTAACCAGGCCCGACCCTGCTTAGCTTCCGAGATCAGACGAGATCGGGCGTTCTCAACGTGGTATGGCCGTAAGCGAAATCTGCTGCCAAAAACGGGCTATTTAAAAGGTTAGAACATTAGTGAAGTAAACTAAAAAGCTTACAGCACCTGGTATTCCCAGGCGGTCTCCCATCCAAGTACTAACCAGGCCCGACCCTGCTTAGCTTCCGAGATCAGACGAGATCGGGCATTCTCAACGTGGTATGGCCGTAAGCGAAATCTGCTGCCAAAAACGGGCTATTTAAAAGGTTAGAACATTAGTGAAGTAAACTAAAAAGCTTACAGCACCTGGTATTCCCAGGCGGTCTCCCATCCAAGTACTAACCAGGCCCGACCCTGCTTAGCTTCCGAGATCAGACGAGATCGGGCGTTCTCAACGTGGTATGGCCGTAAGCGAAATCTGCTGCCAAAAACGGGCTTTTTGAAGAAATTCATCGAATTTTTCAGGCCTTCTGAAGAAACTCTGCTCCCAAGACCGGGCATGTTGAAGAAACTCAGAGAATATTTCAGGCTTTTTGAAGAATCTCATGGACTCTTTTTTTTTTTTTTTTTTTTTTAAACCAAAAATGCTTACAGCACCTGGTATTCCCAGGCGGTCTCCCATCCAAGTACTAACCAGGCCCGACCCTGCTTAGCTTCCGAGATCAGACGAGATCGGGCGTTCTCAACGTGGTATGGCCGTAAGCGAAATCTGCTGCCAAAAACGGGCTTTTTGAAGAAATTCATCGAATTTTTCAGGCCTTCTGAAGAAACTCTGCTCCCAAGACCGGGCATGTTGAAGAAACTCAGAGAATATTTCAGGCTTTTTGAAGAATCTCATGGACTCTTTTTTTTTTTTTTTTTTTTTTAAACCAAAAATGCTTACAGCACCTGGTATTCCCAGGCGGTCTCCCATCCAAGTACTAACCAGGCCCGACCCTGCTTAGCTTCCGAGATCAGACGAGATCGGGCGTTCTCAACGTGGTATGGCCGTAAGCGAAATCTGCTGCCAAAAACGGGCTATTTAAAAGGTTAGAACATTAGTGAAGTAAACTAAAAAGCTTACAGCACCTGGTATTCCCAGGCGGTCTCCCATCCAAGTACTAACCAGGCCCGACCCTGCTTAGCTTCCGAGATCAGACGAGATCGGGCGTTCTCAACGTGGTATGGCCGTAAGCCAAATCTGCTGCCAAAAACGGGCTTTTTGAAGAAATTCATCGAATTTTTCAGGCCTTCTGAAGAAACTCTGCTCCCAAGACCGGGCATGTTGAAGAAACTCAGAGAATATTTCAGGCTTTTTGAAGAATCTCATGGACTCTTTTTTTTTTTTTTTTTTTTTTAAACCAAAAATGCTTACAGCACCTGGTATTCCCAGGCGGTCTCCCATCCAAGTACTAACCAGGCCCGACCCTGCTTAGCTTCCGAGATCAGACGAGATCGGGCGTTCTCAACGTGGTATGGCCGTAAGCGAAATCTGCTGCCAAAAACGGGCTTTTTGAAGAAATTCATCGAATTTTTCAGGCCTTCTGAAGAAACTCTGCTCCCAAGACCGGGCATGTTGAAGAAACTCAGAGAATATTTCAGGCTTTTTGAAGAATCTCATGGACTCTTTTTTTTTTTTTTTTTTTTTTAAACCAAAAATGCTTACAGCACCTGGTATTCCCAGGCGGTCTCCCATCCAAGTACTAACCAGGCCCGACCCTGCTTAGCTTCCGAGATCAGACGAGATCGGGCGTTCTCAACGTGGTATGGCCGTAAGCGAAATCTGCTGCCAAAAACGGGCTATTTAAAAGGTTAGAACATTAGTGAAGTAAACTAAAAAGCTTACAGCACCTGGTATTCCCAGGCGGTCTCCCATCCAAGTACTAACCAGGCCCGACCCTGCTTAGCTTCCGAGATCAGACGAGATCGGGCGTTCTCAACGTGGTATGGCCGTAAGCGAAATCTGCTGCCAAAAACGGGCTATTTAAAAGGTTAGAACATTAGTGAAGTAAACTAAAAAGCTTACAGCACCTGGTATTCCCAGGCGGTCTCCCATCCAAGTACTAACCAGGCCCGACCCTGCTTAGCTTCCGAGATCAGACGAGATCGGGCGTTCTCAACGTGGTATGGCCGTAAGCGAAATCTGCTGCCAAAAACGGGCTTTTTGAAGAAATTCATCGAATTTTTCAGGCCTTCTGAAGAAACTCTGCTCCCAAGACCGGGCATGTTGAAGAAACTCAGAGAATATTTCAGGCTTTTTGAAGAATCTCATGGACTCTTTTTTTTTTTTTTTTTTTTTTAAACCAAAAATGCTTACAGCACCTGGTATTCCCAGGCGGTCTCCCATCCAAGTACTAACCAGGCCCGACCCTGCTTAGCTTCCGAGATCAGACGAGATCGGGCGCTCTCAACGTGGTATGGCCGTAAGCGAAATCTGCTGCCAAAAACGGGCTTTTTGAAGAAATTCATCGAATTTTTCAGGCCTTCTGAAGAAACTCTGCTCCCAAGACCGGGCATGTTGAAGAAACTCAGAGAATATTTCAGGCTTTTTGAAGAATCTCATGGACTCTTTTTTTTTTTTTTTTTTTTTTAAACCAAAAATGCTTACAGCACCTGGTATTCCCAGGCGGTCTCCCATCCAAGTACTAACCAGGCCCGACCCTGCTTAGCTTCCGAGATCAGACGAGATCGGGCGTTCTCAACGTGGTATGGCCGTAAGCGAAATCTGCTGCCAAAAACGGGCTATTTAAAAGGTTAGAACATTAGTGAAGTAAACTAAAAAGCTTACAGCACCTGGTATTCCCAGGCGGTCTCCCATCCAAGTACTAACCAGGCCCGACCCTGCTTAGCTTCCGAGATCAGACGAGATCGGGCGTTCTCAACGTGGTATGGCCGTAAGCGAAATCTGCTGCCAAAAACGGGCTATTTAAAAGGTTAGAACATTAGTGAAGTAAACTAAAAAGCTTACAGCACCTGGTATTCCCAGGCTGTCTCCCATCCAAGTACTAACCAGGCCCGACCCTGCTTAGCTTCCGAGATCAGACGAGATCGGGCGTTCTCAACGTGGTATGGCCGTAAGCGAAATCTGCTGCCAAAAACGGGCTTTTTGAAGAAATTCATCGAATTTTTCAGGCCTTCTGAAGAAACTCTGCTCCCAAGACCGGGCATGTTGAAGAAACTCAGAGAATATTTCAGGCTTTTTGAAGAATCTCATGGACTCTTTTTTTTTTTTTTTTTTTTTTAAACCAAAAATGCTTACAGCACCTGGTATTCCCAGGCGGTCTCCCATCCAAGTACTAACCAGGCCCGACCCTGCTTAGCTTCCGAGATCAGACGAGATCGGGCGCTCTCAACGTGGTATGGCCGTAAGCGAAATCTGCTGCCAAAAACGGGCTTTTTGAAGAAATTCATCGAATTTTTCAGGCCTTCTGAAGAAACTCTGCTCCCAAGACCGGGCATGTTGAAGAAACTCAGAGAATATTTCAGGCTTTTTGAAGAATCTCATGGACTCTTTTTTTTTTTTTTTTTTTTTTAAACCAAAAATGCTTACAGCACCTGGTATTCCCAGGCGGTCTCCCATCCAAGTACTAACCAGGCCCGACCCTGCTTAGCTTCCGAGATCAGACGAGATCGGGCGTTCTCAACGTGGTATGGCCGTAAGCGAAATCTGCTGCCAAAAACGGGCTATTTAAAAGGTTAGAACATTAGTGAAGTAAACTAAAAAGCTTACAGCACCTGGTATTCCCAGGCGGTCTCCCATCCAAGTACTAACCAGGCCCGACCCTGCTTAGCTTCCGAGATCAGACGAGATCGGGCATTCTCAACGTGGTATGGCCGTAAGCGAAATCTGCTGCCAAAAACGGGCTATTTAAAAGGTTAGAACATTAGTGAAGTAAACTAAAAAGCTTACAGCACCTGGTATTCCCAGGCGGTCTCCCATCCAAGTACTAACCAGGCCCGACCCTGCTTAGCTTCCGAGATCAGACGAGATCGGGCGTTCTCAACGTGGTATGGCCGTAAGCGAAATCTGCTGCCAAAAACGGGCTTTTTGAAGAAATTCATCGAATTTTTCAGGCCTTCTGAAGAAACTCTGCTCCCAAGACCGGGCATGTTGAAGAAACTCAGAGAATATTTCAGGCTTTTTGAAGAATCTCATGGACTCTTTTTTTTTTTTTTTTTTTTTTAAACCAAAAATGCTTACAGCACCTGGTATTCCCAGGCGGTCTCCCATCCAAGTACTAACCAGGCCCGACCCTGCTTAGCTTCCGAGATCAGACGAGATCGGGCGTTCTCAACGTGGTATGGCCGTAAGCGAAATCTGCTGCCAAAAACGGGCTATTTAAAAGGTTAGAACATTAGTGAAGTAAACTAAAAAGCTTACAGCACCTGGTATTCCCAGGCGGTCTCCCATCCAAGTACTAACCAGGCCCGACCCTGCTTAGCTTCCGAGATCAGACGAGATCGGGCGTTCTCAACGTGGTATGGCCGTAAGCCAAATCTGCTGCCAAAAACGGGCTTTTTGAAGAAATTCATCGAATTTTTCAGGCCTTCTGAAGAAACTCTGCTCCCAAGACCGGGCATGTTGAAGAAACTCAGAGAATATTTCAGGCTTTTTGAAGAATCTCATGGACTCTTTTTTTTTTTTTTTTTTTTTTAAACCAAAAATGCTTACAGCACCTGGTATTCCCAGGCGGTCTCCCATCCAAGTACTAACCAGGCCCGACCCTGCTTAGCTTCCGAGATCAGACGAGATCGGGCGTTCTCAACGTGGTATGGCCGTAAGCGAAATCTGCTGCCAAAAACGGGCTTTTTGAAGAAATTCATCGAATTTTTCAGGCCTTCTGAAGAAACTCTGCTCCCAAGACCGGGCATGTTGAAGAAACTCAGAGAATATTTCAGGCTTTTTGAAGAATCTCATGGACTCTTTTTTTTTTTTTTTTTTTTTTAAACCAAAAATGCTTACAGCACCTGGTATTCCCAGGCGGTCTCCCATCCAAGTACTAACCAGGCCCGACCCTGCTTAGCTTCCGAGATCAGACGAGATCGGGCGTTCTCAACGTGGTATGGCCGTAAGCGAAATCTGCTGCCAAAAACGGGCTTTTTGAAGAAATTCATCGAATTTTTCAGGCCTTCTGAAGAAACTCTGCTCCCAAGACCGGGCATGTTGAAGAAACTCAGAGAATATTTCAGGCTTTTTGAAGAATCTCATGGACTCTTTTTTTTTTTTTTTTTTTTTTAAACCAAAAATGCTTACAGCACCTGGTATTCCCAGGCGGTCTCCCATCCAAGTACTAACCAGGCCCGACCCTGCTTAGCTTCCGAGATCAGACGAGATCGGGCGTTCTCAACGTGGTATGGCCGTAAGCGAAATCTGCTGCCAAAAACGGGCTATTTAAAAGGTTAGAACATTAGTGAAGTAAACTAAAAAGCTTACAGCACCTGGTATTCCCAGGCGGTCTCCCATCCAAGTACTAACCAGGCCCGACCCTGCTTAGCTTCCGAGATCAGACGAGATCGGGCGTTCTCAACGTGGTATGGCCGTAAGCGAAATCTGCTGCCAAAAACGGGCTATTTAAAAGGTTAGAACATTAGTGAAGTAAACTAAAAAGCTTACAGCACCTGGTATTCCCAGGCGGTCTCCCATCCAAGTACTAACCAGGCCCGACCCTGCTTAGCTTCCGAGATCAGACGAGATCGGGCGTTCTCAACGTGGTATGGCCGTAAGCGAAATCTGCTGCCAAAAACGGGCTTTTTGAAGAAATTCATCGAATTTTTCAGGCCTTCTGAAGAAACTCTGCTCCCAAGACCGGGCATGTTGAAGAAACTCAGAGAATATTTCAGGCTTTTTGAAGAATCTCATGGACTCTTTTTTTTTTTTTTTTTTTTTTAAACCAAAAATGCTTACAGCACCTGGTATTCCCAGGCGGTCTCCCATCCAAGTACTAACCAGGCCCGACCCTGCTTAGCTTCCGAGATCAGACGAGATCGGGCGCTCTCAACGTGGTATGGCCGTAAGCGAAATCTGCTGCCAAAAACGGGCTTTTTGAAGAAATTCATCGAATTTTTCAGGCCTTCTGAAGAAACTCTGCTCCCAAGACCGGGCATGTTGAAGAAACTCAGAGAATATTTCAGGCTTTTTGAAGAATCTCATGGACTCTTTTTTTTTTTTTTTTTTTTTTAAACCAAAAATGCTTACAGCACCTGGTATTCCCAGGCGGTCTCCCATCCAAGTACTAACCAGGCCCGACCCTGCTTAGCTTCCGAGATCAGACGAGATCGGGCGTTCTCAACGTGGTATGGCCGTAAGCGAAATCTGCTGCCAAAAACGGGCTATTTAAAAGGTTAGAACATTAGTGAAGTAAACTAAAAAGCTTACAGCACCTGGTATTCCCAGGCGGTCTCCCATCCAAGTACTAACCAGGCCCGACCCTGCTTAGCTTCCGAGATCAGACGAGATCGGGCGTTCTCAACGTGGTATGGCCGTAAGCGAAATCTGCTGCCAAAAACGGGCTATTTAAAAGGTTAGAACATTAGTGAAGTAAACTAAAAAGCTTACAGCACCTGGTATTCCCAGGCGGTCTCCCATCCAAGTACTAACCAGGCCCGACCCTGCTTAGCTTCCGAGATCAGACGAGATCGGGCGTTCTCAACGTGGTATGGCCGTAAGCGAAATCTGCTGCCAAAAACGGGCTATTTAAAAGGTTAGAACATTAGTGAAGTAAACTAAAAAGCTTACAGCACCTGGTATTCCCAGGCGGTCTCCCATCCAAGTACTAACCAGGCCCGACCCTGCTTAGCTTCCGAGATCAGACGAGATCGGGCGTTCTCAACGTGGTATGGCCGTAAGCAAAATCTGCTGCCAAAAACGGGCTTTTTGAAGAAATTCATCGAATTTTTCAGGTCTTCTGAAGAAACTCTGCTCCCAAGACCGGGCATGTTGAAGAAACTCAGAGAATATTTCAAGCTTTTTGAAGAATCTCATGGACTCTTTTTTTTTTTTTTTTTTTTTTAAACCAAAAATGCTTACAGCACCTGGTATTCCCAGGCGGTCTCCCATCCAAGTACTAACCAGGCCCGACCCTGCTTAGCTTCCGAGATCAGACGAGATCGGGCGTTCTCAACGTGGTATGGCCGTAAGCGAAATCTGCTGCCAAAAACGGGCTATTTAAAAGGTTAGAACATTAGTGAAGTAAACTAAAAAGCTTACAGCACCTGGTATTCCCAGGCGGTCTCCCATCCAAGTACTAACCAGGCCTGACCCTGCTTAGCTTCCGAGATCAGACGAGATCGGGCATTCTCAACGTGGTATGGCCGTAAGCGAAATCTGCTGCCAAAAACGGGCTATTTAAAAGGTTAGAACATTAGTGAAGTAAACTAAAAAGCTTACAGCACCTGGTATTCCCAGGCGGTCTCCCATCCAAGTACTAACCAGGCCCGACCCTGCTTAGCTTCCGAGATCAGACGAGATCGGGCGTTCTCAACGTGGTATGGCCGTAAGCGAAATCTGCTGCCAAAAACGGGCTTTTTGAAGAAATTCATCGAATTTTTCAGGCCTTCTGAAGAAACTCTGCTCCCAAGACCGGGCATGTTGAAGAAACTCAGAGAATATTTCAGGCTTTTTGAAGAATCTCATGGACTCTTTTTTTTTTTTTTTTTTTTTTAAACCAAAAATGCTTACAGCACCTGGTATTCCCAGGCGGTCTCCCATCCAAGTACTAACCAGGCCCGACCCTGCTTAGCTTCCGAGATCAGACGAGATCGGGCGTTCTCAACGTGGTATGGCCGTAAGCGAAATCTGCTGCCAAAAACGGGCTTTTTGAAGAAATTCATCGAATTTTTCAGGCCTTCTGAAGAAACTCTGCTCCCAAGACCGGGCATGTTGAAGAAACTCAGAGAATATTTCAGGCTTTTTGAAGAATCTCATGGACTCTTTTTTTTTTTTTTTTTTTTTTAAACCAAAAATGCTTACAGCACCTGGTATTCCCAGGCGGTCTCCCATCCAAGTACTAACCAGGCCCGACCCTGCTTAGCTTCCGAGATCAGACGAGATCGGGCGTTCTCAACGTGGTATGGCCGTAAGCGAAATCTGCTGCCAAAAACGGGCTATTTAAAAGGTTAGAACATTAGTGAAGTAAACTAAAAAGCTTACAGCACCTGGTATTCCCAGGCGGTCTCCCATCCAAGTACTAACCAGGCCCGACCCTGCTTAGCTTCCGAGATCAGACGAGATCGGGCGTTCTCAACGTGGTATGGCCGTAAGCGAAATCTGCTGCCAAAAACGGGCTATTTAAAAGGTTAGAACATTAGTGAAGTAAACTAAAAAGCTTACAGCACCTGGTATTCCCAGGCGGTCTCCCATCCAAGTACTAACCAGGCCCGACCCTGCTTAGCTTCCGAGATCAGACGAGATCGGGCGTTCTCAACGTGGTATGGCCGTAAGCGAAATCTGCTGCCAAAAACGGGCTTTTTGAAGAAATTCATCGAATTTTTCAGGCCTTCTGAAGAAACTCTGCTCCCAAGACCGGGCATGTTGAAGAAACTCAGAGAATATTTCAGGCTTTTTGAAGAATCTCATGGACTCTTTTTTTTTTTTTTTTTTTTTTAAACCAAAAATGCTTACAGCACCTGGTATTCCCAGGCGGTCTCCCATCCAAGTACTAACCAGGCCCGACCCTGCTTAGCTTCCGAGATCAGACGAGATCGGGCGCTCTCAACGTGGTATGGCCGTAAGCGAAATCTGCTGCCAAAAACGGGCTTTTTGAAGAAATTCATCGAATTTTTCAGGCCTTCTGAAGAAACTCTGCTCCCAAGACCGGGCATGTTGAAGAAACTCAGAGAATATTTCAGGCTTTTTGAAGAATCTCATGGACTCTTTTTTTTTTTTTTTTTTTTTAAACCAAAAATGCTTACAGCACCTGGTATTCCCAGGCGGTCTCCCATCCAAGTACTAACCAGGCCCGACCCTGCTTAGCTTCCGAGATCAGACGAGATCGGGCGTTCTCAACGTGGTATGGCCGTAAGCGAAATCTGCTGCCAAAAACGGGCTATTTAAAAGGTTAGAACATTAGTGAAGTAAACTAAAAAGCTTACAGCACCTGGTATTCCCAGGCGGTCTCCCATCCAAGTACTAACCAGGCCCGACCCTGCTTAGCTTCCGAGATCAGACGAGATCGGGCGTTCTCAACGTGGTATGGCCGTAAGCGAAATCTGCTGCCAAAAACGGGCTATTTAAAAGGTTAGAACATTAGTGAAGTAAACTAAAAAGCTTACAGCACCTGGTATTCCCAGGCGGTCTCCCATCCAAGTACTAACCAGGCCCGACCCTGCTTAGCTTCCGAGATCAGACGAGATCGGGCGTTCTCAACGTGGTATGGCCGTAAGCGAAATCTGCTGCCAAAAACGGGCTATTTAAAAGGTTAGAACATTAGTGAAGTAAACTAAAAAGCTTACAGCACCTGGTATTCCCAGGCGGTCTCCCATCCAAGTACTAACCAGGCCCGACCCTGCTTAGCTTCCGAGATCAGACGAGATCGGGCGTTCTCAACGTGGTATGGCCGTAAGCAAAATCTGCTGCCAAAAACGGGCTTTTTGAAGAAATTCATCGAATTTTTCAGGTCTTCTGAAGAAACTCTGCTCCCAAGACCGGGCATGTTGAAGAAACTCAGAGAATATTTCAGGCTTTTTGAAGAATCTCATGGACTCTTTTTTTTTTTTTTTTTTTTTTAAACCAAAAATGCTTACAGCACCTGGTATTCCCAGGCGGTCTCCCATCCAAGTACTAACCAGGCCCGACCCTGCTTAGCTTCCGAGATCAGACGAGATCGGGCGTTCTCAACGTGGTATGGCCGTAAGCGAAATCTGCTGCCAAAAACGGGCTATTTAAAAGGTTAGAACATTAGTGAAGTAAACTAAAAAGCTTACAGCACCTGGTATTCCCAGGCGGTCTCCCATCCAAGTACTAACCAGGCCCGACCCTGCTTAGCTTCCGAGATCAGACGAGATCGGGCATTCTCAACGTGGTATGGCCGTAAGCGAAATCTGCTGCCAAAAACGGGCTATTTAAAAGGTTAGAACATTAGTGAAGTAAACTAAAAAGCTTACAGCACCTGGTATTCCCAGGCGGTCTCCCATCCAAGTACTAACCAGGCCCGACCCTGCTTAGCTTCCGAGATCAGACGAGATCGGGCGTTCTCAACGTGGTATGGCCGGAAGCGAAATCTGCTGCCAAAAACGGGCTTTTTGAAGAAATTCATCGAATTTTTCAGGCCTTCTGAAGAAACTCTGCTCCCAAGACCGGGCATGTTGAAGAAACTCAGAGAATATTTCAGGCTTTTTGAAGAATCTCATGGACTCTTTTTTTTTTTTTTTTTTTTTTAAACCAAAAATGCTTACAGCACCTGGTATTCCCAGGCGGTCTCCCATCCAAGTACTAACCAGGCCCGACCCTGCTTAGCTTCCGAGATCAGACGAGATCGGGCGTTCTCAACGTGGTATGGCCGTAAGCGAAATCTGCTGCCAAAAACGGGCTATTTAAAAGGTTAGAACATTAGTGAAGTAAACTAAAAAGCTTACAGCACCTGGTATTCCCAGGCGGTCTCCCATCCAAGTACTAACCAGGCCCGACCCTGCTTAGCTTCCGAGATCAGACGAGATCGGGCGTTCTCAACGTGGTATGGCCGTAAGCGAAATCTGCTGCCAAAAACGGGCTATTTAAAAGGTTAGAACATTAGTGAAGTAAACTAAAAAGCTTACAGCACCTGGTATTCCCAGGCGGTCTCCCATCCAAGTACTAACCAGGCCCGACCCTGCTTAGCTTCCGAGATCAGACGAGATCGGGCGTTCTCAACGTGGTATGGCCGTAAGCGAAATCTGCTGCCAAAAACGGGCTATTTAAAAGGTTAGAACATTAGTGAAGTAAACTAAAAAGCTTACAGCACCTGGTATTCCCAGGCGGTCTCCCATCCAAGTACTAACCAGGCCCGACCCTGCTTAGCTTCCGAGATCAGACGAGATCGGGCGTTCTCAACGTGGTATGGCCGTAAGCAAAATCTGCTGCCAAAAACGGGCTTTTTGAAGAAATTCATCGAATTTTTCAGGTCTTCTGAAGAAACTCTGCTCCCAAGACCGGGCATGTTGAAGAAACTCAGAGAATATTTCAGGCTTTTTGAAGAATCTCATGGACTCTTTTTTTTTTTTTTTTTTTTTTAAACCAAAAATGCTTACAGCACCTGGTATTCCCAGGCGGTCTCCCATCCAAGTACTAACCAGGCCCGACCCTGCTTAGCTTCCGAGATCAGACGAGATCGGGCGTTCTCAACGTGGTATGGCCGTAAGCGAAATCTGCTGCCAAAAACGGGCTATTTAAAAGGTTAGAACATTAGTGAAGTAAACTAAAAAGCTTACAGCACCTGGTATTCCCAGGCGGTCTCCCATCCAAGTACTAACCAGGCCCGACCCTGCTTAGCTTCCGAGATCAGACGAGATCGGGCATTCTCAACGTGGTATGGCCGTAAGCGAAATCTGCTGCCAAAAACGGGCTATTTAAAAGGTTAGAACATTAGTGAAGTAAACTAAAAAGCTTACAGCACCTGGTATTCCCAGGCGGTCTCCCATCCAAGTACTAACCAGGCCCGACCCTGCTTAGCTTCCGAGATCAGACGAGATCGGGCGTTCTCAACGTGGTATGGCCGTAAGCGAAATCTGCTGCCAAAAACGGGCTTTTTGAAGAAATTCATCGAATTTTTCAGGCCTTCTGAAGAAACTCTGCTCCCAAGACCGGGCATGTTGAAGAAACTCAGAGAATATTTCAGGCTTTTTGAAGAATCTCATGGACTCTTTTTTTTTTTTTTTTTTTTTTAAACCAAAAATGCTTACAGCACCTGGTATTCCCAGGCGGTCTCCCATCCAAGTACTAACCAGGCCCGACCCTGCTTAGCTTCCGAGATCAGACGAGATCGGGCGTTCTCAACGTGGTATGGCCGTAAGCGAAATCTGCTGCCAAAAACGGGCTATTTAAAAGGTTAGAACATTAGTGAAGTAAACTAAAAAGCTTACAGCACCTGGTATTCCCAGGCGGTCTCCCATCCAAGTACTAACCAGGCCCGACCCTGCTTAGCTTCCGAGATCAGACGAGATCGGGCATTCTCAACGTGGTATGGCCGTAAGCGAAATCTGCTGCCAAAAACGGGCTATTTAAAAGGTTAGAACATTAGTGAAGTAAACTAAAAAGCTTACAGCACCTGGTATTCCCAGGCGGTCTCCCATCCAAGTACTAACCAGGCCCGACCCTGCTTAGCTTCCGAGATCAGACGAGATCGGGCGTTCTCAACGTGGTATGGCCGTAAGCGAAATCTGCTGCCAAAAACGGGCTTTTTGAAGAAATTCATCGAATTTTTCAGGCCTTCTGAAGAAACTCTGCTCCCAAGACCGGGCATGTTGAAGAAACTCAGAGAATATTTCAGGCTTTTTGAAGAATCTCATGGACTCTTTTTTTTTTTTTTTTTTTTTTAAACCAAAAATGCTTACAGCACCTGGTATTCCCAGGCGGTCTCCCATCCAAGTACTAACCAGGCCCGACCCTGCTTAGCTTCCGAGATCAGACGAGATCGGGCGTTCTCAACGTGGTATGGCCGTAAGCGAAATCTGCTGCCAAAAACGGGCTATTTAAAAGGTTAGAACATTAGTGAAGTAAACTAAAAAGCTTACAGCACCTGGTATTCCCAGGCGGTCTCCCATCCAAGTACTAACCAGGCCCGACCCTGCTTAGCTTCCGAGATCAGACGAGATCGGGCGTTCTCAACGTGGTATGGCCGTAAGCGAAATCTGCTGCCAAAAACGGGCTATTTAAAAGGTTAGAACATTAGTGAAGTAAACTAAAAAGCTTACAGCACCTGGTATTCCCAGGCGGTCTCCCATCCAAGTACTAACCAGGCCCGACCCTGCTTAGCTTCCGAGATCAGACGAGATCGGGCGTTCTCAACGTGGTATGGCCGTAAGCGAAATCTGCTGCCAAAAACGGGCTATTTAAAAGGTTAGAACATTAGTGAAGTAAACTAAAAAGCTTACAGCACCTGGTATTCCCAGGCGGTCTCCCATCCAAGTACTAACCAGGCCCGACCCTGCTTAGCTTCCGAGATCAGACGAGATCGGGCGTTCTCAACGTGGTATGGCCGTAAGCAAAATCTGCTGCCAAAAACGGGCTTTTTGAAGAAATTCATCGAATTTTTCAGGTCTTCTGAAGAAACTCTGCTCCCAAGACCGGGCATGTTGAAGAAACTCAGAGAATATTTCAGGCTTTTTGAAGAATCTCATGGACTCTTTTTTTTTTTTTTTTTTTTTTAAACCAAAAATGCTTACAGCACCTGGTATTCCCAGGCGGTCTCCCATCCAAGTACTAACCAGGCCCGACCCTGCTTAGCTTCCGAGATCAGACGAGATCGGGCGTTCTCAACGTGGTATGGCCGTAAGCGAAATCTGCTGCCAAAAACGGGCTATTTAAAAGGTTAGAACATTAGTGAAGTAAACTAAAAAGCTTACAGCACCTGGTATTCCCAGGCGGTCTCCCATCCAAGTACTAACCAGGCCCGACCCTGCTTAGCTTCCGAGATCAGACGAGATCGGGCATTCTCAACGTGGTATGGCCGTAAGCGAAATCTGCTGCCAAAAACGGGCTATTTAAAAGGTTAGAACATTAGTGAAGTAAACTAAAAAGCTTACAGCACCTGGTATTCCCAGGCGGTCTCCCATCCAAGTACTAACCAGGCCCGACCCTGCTTAGCTTCCGAGATCAGACGAGATCGGGCGTTCTCAACGTGGTATGGCCGTAAGCGAAATCTGCTGCCAAAAACGGGCTATTTAAAAGGTTAGAACATTAGTGAAGTAAACTAAAAAGCTTACAGCACCTGGTATTCCCAGGCGGTCTCCCATCCAAGTACTAACCAGGCCCGACCCTGCTTAGCTTCCGAGATCAGACGAGATCGGGCGTTCTCAACGTGGTATGGCCGTAAGCAAAATCTGCTGCCAAAAACGGGCTTTTTGAAGAAATTCATCGAATTTTTCAGGTCTTCTGAAGAAACTCTGCTCCCAAGACCGGGCATGTTGAAGAAACTCAGAGAATATTTCAGGCTTTTTGAAGAATCTCATGGACTCTTTTTTTTTTTTTTTTTTTTTTAAACCAAAAATGCTTACAGCACCTGGTATTCCCAGGCGGTCTCCCATCCAAGTACTAACCAGGCCCGACCCTGCTTAGCTTCCGAGATCAGACGAGATCGGGCGTTCTCAACGTGGTATGGCCGTAAGCGAAATCTGCTGCCAAAAACGGGCTATTTAAAAGGTTAGAACATTAGTGAAGTAAACTAAAAAGCTTACAGCACCTGTTATTCCCAGGCGGTCTCCCATCCAAGTACTAACCAGGCCCGACCCTGCTTAGCTTCCGAGATCAGACGAGATCGGGCATTCTCAACGTGGTATGGCCGTAAGCGAAATCTGCTGCCAAAAACGGGCTATTTAAAAGGTTAGAACATTAGTGAAGTAAACTAAAAAGCTTACAGCACCTGGTATTCCCAGGCGGTCTCCCATCCAAGTACTAACCAGGCCCGACCCTGCTTAGCTTCCGAGATCAGACGAGATCGGGCGTTCTCAACGTGGTATGGCCGTAAGCGAAATCTGCTGCCAAAAACGGGCTTTTTGAAGAAATTCATCGAATTTTTCAGGCCTTCTGAAGAAACTCTGCTCCCAAGACCGGGCATGTTGAAGAAACTCAGAGAATATTTCAGGCTTTTTGAAGAATCTCATGGACTCTTTTTTTTTTTTTTTTTTTTTTAAACCAAAAATGCTTACAGCACCTGGTATTCCCAGGCGGTCTCCCATCCAAGTACTAACCAGGCCCGACCCTGCTTAGCTTCCGAGATCAGACGAGATCGGGCGTTCTCAACGTGGTATGGCCGTAAGCGAAATCTGCTGCCAAAAACGGGCTATTTAAAAGGTTAGAACATTAGTGAAGTAAACTAAAAAGCTTACAGCACCTGGTATTCCCAGGCGGTCTCCCATCCAAGTACTAACCAGGCCCGACCCTGCTTAGCTTCCGAGATCAGACGAGATCGGGCGTTCTCAACGTGGTATGGCCGTAAGCCAAATCTGCTGCCAAAAACGGGCTTTTTGAAGAAATTCATCGAATTTTTCAGGCCTTCTGAAGAAACTCTGCTCCCAAGACCGGGCATGTTGAAGAAACTCAGAGAATATTTCAGGCTTTTTGAAGAATCTCATGGACTCTTTTTTTTTTTTTTTTTTTTTTAAACCAAAAATGCTTACAGCACCTGGTATTCCCAGGCGGTCTCCCATCCAAGTACTAACCAGGCCCGACCCTGCTTAGCTTCCGAGATCAGACGAGATCGGGCGTTCTCAACGTGGTATGGCCGTAAGCGAAATCTGCTGCCAAAAACGGGCTTTTTGAAGAAATTCATCGAATTTTTCAGGCCTTCTGAAGAAACTCTGCTCCCAAGACCGGGCATGTTGAAGAAACTCAGAGAATATTTCAGGCTTTTTGAAGAATCTCATGGACTCTTTTTTTTTTTTTTTTTTTTTTAAACCAAAAATGCTTACAGCACCTGGTATTCCCAGGCGGTCTCCCATCCAAGTACTAACCAGGCCCGACCCTGCTTAGCTTCCGAGATCAGACGAGATCGGGCGTTCTCAACGTGGTATGGCCGTAAGCGAAATCTGCTGCCAAAAACGGGCTTTTTGAAGAAATTCATCGAATTTTTCAGGCCTTCTGAAGAAACTCTGCTCCCAAGACCGGGCATGTTGAAGAAACTCAGAGAATATTTCAGGCTTTTTGAAGAATCTCATGGACTCTTTTTTTTTTTTTTTTTTTTTAAACCAAAAATGCTTACAGCACCTGGTATTCCCAGGCGGTCTCCCATCCAAGTACTAACCAGGCCCGACCCTGCTTAGCTTCCGAGATCAGACGAGATCGGGCGTTCTCAACGTGGTATGGCCGTAAGCGAAATCTGCTGCCAAAAACGGGCTATTTAAAAGGTTAGAACATTAGTGAAGTAAACTAAAAAGCTTACAGCACCTGGTATTCCCAGGCGGTCTCCCATCCAAGTACTAACCAGGCCCGACCCTGCTTAGCTTCCGAGATCAGACGAGATCGGGCGTTCTCAACGTGGTATGGCCGTAAGCGAAATCTGCTGCCAAAAACGGGCTATTTAAAAGGTTAGAACATTAGTGAAGTAAACTAAAAAGCTTACAGCACCTGGTATTCCCAGGCGGTCTCCCATCCAAGTACTAACCAGGCCCGACCCTGCTTAGCTTCCGAGATCAGACGAGATCGGGCGTTCTCAACGTGGTATGGCCGTAAGCAAAATCTGCTGCCAAAAACGGGCTTTTTGAAGAAATTCATCGAATTTTTCAGGCCTTCTGAAGAAACTCTGCTCCCAAGACCGGGCATGTTGAAGAAACTCAGAGAATATTTCAGGCTTTTTGAAGAATCTCATGGACTCTTTTTTTTTTTTTTTTTTTTTTAAACCAAAAATGCTTACAGCACCTGGTATTCCCAGGCGGTCTCCCATCCAAGTACTAACCAGGCCCGACCCTGCTTAGCTTCCGAGATCAGACGAGATCGGGCGCTCTCAACGTGGTATGGCCGTAAGCGAAATCTGCTGCCAAAAACGGGCTTTTTGAAGAAATTCATCGAATTTTTCAGGCCTTCTGAAGAAACTCTGCTCCCAAGACCGGGCATGTTGAAGAAACTCAGAGAATATTTCAGGCTTTTTGAAGAATCTCATGGACTCTTTTTTTTTTTTTTTTTTTTTTAAACCAAAAATGCTTACAGCACCTGGTATTCCCAGGCGGTCTCCCATCCAAGTACTAACCAGGCCCGACCCTGCTTAGCTTCCGAGATCAGACGAGATCGGGCGTTCTCAACGTGGTATGGCCGTAAGCGAAATCTGCTGCCAAAAACGGGCTATTTAAAAGGTTAGAACATTAGTGAAGTAAACTAAAAAGCTTACAGCACCTGGTATTCCCAGGCGGTCTCCCATCCAAGTACTAACCAGGCCCGACCCTGCTTAGCTTCCGAGATCAGACGAGATCGGGCGTTCTCAACGTGGTATGGCCGTAAGCGAAATCTGCTGCCAAAAACGGGCTATTTAAAAGGTTAGAACATTAGTGAAGTAAACTAAAAAGCTTACAGCACCTGGTATTCCCAGGCGGTCTCCCATCCAAGTACTAACCAGGCCCGACCCTGCTTAGCTTCCGAGATCAGACGAGATCGGGCGTTCTCAACGTGGTATGGCCGTAAGCGAAATCTGCTGCCAAAAACGGGCTTTTTGAAGAAATTCATCGAATTTTTCAGGCCTTCTGAAGAAACTCTGCTCCCAAGACCGGGCATGTTGAAGAAACTCAGAGAATATTTCAGGCTTTTTGAAGAATCTCATGGACTCTTTTTTTTTAAACCAAAAATGCTTACAGCACCTGGTATTCCCAGGCGGTCTCCCATCCAAGTACTAACCAGGCCCGACCCTGCTTAGCTTCCGAGATCAGACGAGATCGGGCGTTCTCAACGTGGTATGGCCGTAAGCGAAATCTGCTGCCAAAAACGGGCTATTTAAAAGGTTAGAACATTAGTGAAGTAAACTAAAAAGCTTACAGCACCTGGTATTCCCAGGCGGTCTCCCATCCAAGTACTAACCAGGCCCGACCCTGCTTAGCTTCCGAGATCAGACGAGATCGGGCGTTCTCAACGTGGTATGGCCGTAAGCAAAATCTGCTGCCAAAAACGGGCTTTTTGAAGAAATTCATCGAATTTTTCAGGTCTTCTGAAGAAACTCTGCTCCCAAGACCGGGCATGTTGAAGAAACTCAGAGAATATTTCAGGCTTTTTGAAGAATCTCATGGACTCTTTTTTTTTTTTTTTTTTTTTTAAACCAAAAATGCTTACAGCACCTGGTATTCCCAGGCGGTCTCCCATCCAAGTACTAACCAGGCCCGACCCTGCTTAGCTTCCGAGATCAGACGAGATCGGGCGCTCTCAACGTGGTATGGCCGTAAGCGAAATCTGCTGCCAAAAACGGGCTTTTTGAAGAAATTCATCGAATTTTTCAGGCCTTCTGAAGAAACTCTGCTCCCAAGACCGGGCATGTTGAAGAAACTCAGAGAATATTTCAGGCTTTTTGAAGAATCTCATGGACTCTTTTTTTTTTTTTTTTTTTTTTAAACCAAAAATGCTTACAGCACCTGGTATTCCCAGGCGGTCTCCCATCCAAGTACTAACCAGGCCCGACCCTGCTTAGCTTCCGAGATCAGACGAGATCGGGCGTTCTCAACGTGGTATGGCCGTAAGCGAAATCTGCTGCCAAAAACGGGCTTTTTGAAGAAATTCATCGAATTTTTCAGGCCTTCTGAAGAAACTCTGCTCCCAAGACCGGGCATGTTGAAGAAACTCAGAGAATATTTCAGGCTTTTTGAAGAATCTCATGGACTCTTTTTTTTTTTTTTTTTTTTTTAAACCAAAAAGGCTTACAGCACCTGGTATTCCCAGGCGGTCTCCCATCCAAGTACTAACCAGGCCCGACCCTGCTTAGCTTCCGAGATCAGACGAGATCGGGCGTTCTCAACGTGGTATGGCCGTAAGCGAAATCTGCTGCCAAAAACGGGCTATTTAAAAGGTTAGAACATTAGTGAAGTAAACTAAAAAGCTTACAGCACCTGGTATTCCCAGGCGGTCTCCCATCCAAGTACTAACCAGGCCCGACCCTGCTTAGCTTCCGAGATCAGACGAGATCGGGCGTTCTCAACGTGGTATGGCCGTAAGCAAAATCTGCTGCCAAAAACGGGCTTTTTGAAGAAATTCATCGAATTTTTCAGGTCTTCTGAAGAAACTCTGCTCCCAAGACCGGGCATGTTGAAGAAACTCAGAGAATATTTCAGGCTTTTTGAAGAATCTCATGGACTCTTTTTTTTTTTTTTTTTTTTTTAAACCAAAAATGCTTACAGCACCTGGTATTCCCAGGCGGTCTCCCATCCAAGTACTAACCAGGCCCGACCCTGCTTAGCTTCCGAGATCAGACGAGATCGGGCGCTCTCAACGTGGTATGGCCGTAAGCGAAATCTGCTGCCAAAAACGGGCTTTTTGAAGAAATTCATCGAATTTTTCAGGCCTTCTGAAGAAACTCTGCTCCCAAGACCGGGCATGTTGAAGAAACTCAGAGAATATTTCAGGCTTTTTGAAGAATCTCATGGACTCTTTTTTTTTTTTTTTTTTTTTTAAACCAAAAATGCTTACAGCACCTGGTATTCCCAGGCGGTCTCCCATCCAAGTACTAACCAGGCCCGACCCTGCTTAGCTTCCGAGATCAGACGAGATC
>JAJAVR010000026.1:130000-170000 GCA_021554675.1 Leuciscus idus | reverse complement strand
GAACATTAGTGAAGTAAACTAAAAAGCTTACAGCACCTGGTATTCCCAGGCGGTCTCCCATCCAAGTACTAACCAGGCCCGACCCTGCTTAGCTTCCGAGATCAGACGAGATCGGGCGTTCTCAACGTGGTATGGCCGTAAGCGAAATCTGCTGCCAAAAACGGGCTTTTTGAAGAAATTCATCGAATTTTTCAGGCCTTCTGAAGAAACTCTGCTCCCAAGACCGGGCATGTTGAAGAAACTCAGAGAATATTTCAGGCTTTTTGAAGAATCTCATGGACTCTTTTTTTTTTTTTTTTTTTTTAAACCAAAAATGCTTACAGCACCTGGTATTCCCAGGCGGTCTCCCATCCAAGTACTAACCAGGCCCGACCCTGCTTAGCTTCCGAGATCAGACGAGATCGGGCGTTCTCAACGTGGTATGGCCGTAAGCGAAATCTGCTGCCAAAAACGGGCTTTTTGAAGAAATTCATCGAATTTTTCAGGCCTTCTGAAGAAACTCTGCTCCCAAGACCGGGCATGTTGAAGAAACTCAGAGAATATTTCAGGCTTTTTGAAGAATCTCATGGACTCTTTTTTTTTTTTTTTTTTTTTAAACCAAAAATGCTTACAGCACCTGGTATTCCCAGGCGGTCTCCCATCCAAGTACTAACCAGGCCCGACCCTGCTTAGCTTCCGAGATCAGACCAGATCGGGCGTTCTCAACGTGGTATGGCCGTAAGCGAAATCTGCTGCCAAAAACGGGCTTTTTGAAGAAATTCATCGAATTTTTCAGGCCTTCTGAAGAAACTCTGCTCCCAAGACCGGGCATGTTGAAGAAACTCAGAGAATATTTCAGGCTTTTTGAAGAATCTCATGGACTCTTTTTTTTTTTTTTTTTTTTTTAAACCAAAAATGCTTACAGCACCTGGTATTCCCAGGCGGTCTCCCATCCAAGTACTAACCAGGCCCGACCCTGCTTAGCTTCCGAGATCAGACGAGATCGGGCGTTCTCAACGTGGTATGGCCGTAAGCGAAATCTGCTGCCAAAAACGGGCTATTTAAAAGGTTAGAACATTAGTGAAGTAAACTAAAAAGCTTACAGCACCTGGTATTCCCAGGCGGTCTCCCATCCAAGTACTAACCAGGCCCGACCCTGCTTAGCTTCCGAGATCAGACGAGATCGGGCGTTCTCAACGTGGTATGGCCGTAAGCCAAATCTGCTGCCAAAAACGGGCTTTTTGAAGAAATTCATCGAATTTTTCAGGCCTTCTGAAGAAACTCTGCTCCCAAGACCGGGCATGTTGAAGAAACTCAGAGAATATTTCAGGCTTTTTGAAGAATCTCATGGACTCTTTTTTTTTTTTTTTTTTTTTTAAACCAAAAATGCTTACAGCACCTGGTATTCCCAGGCGGTCTCCCATCCAAGTACTAACCAGGCCCGACCCTGCTTAGCTTCCGAGATCAGACGAGATCGGGCGTTCTCAACGTGGTATGGCCGTAAGCGAAATCTGCTGCCAAAAACGGGCTTTTTGAAGAAATTCATCGAATTTTTCAGGCCTTCTGAAGAAACTCTGCTCCCAAGACCGGGCATGTTGAAGAAACTCAGAGAATATTTCAGGCTTTTTGAAGAATCTCATGGACTCTTTTTTTTTTTTTTTTTTTTTTAAACCAAAAATGCTTACAGCACCTGGTATTCCCAGGCGGTCTCCCATCCAAGTACTAACCAGGCCCGACCCTGCTTAGCTTCCGAGATCAGACGAGATCGGGCGTTCTCAACGTGGTATGGCCGTAAGCGAAATCTGCTGCCAAAAACGGGCTATTTAAAAGGTTAGAACATTAGTGAAGTAAACTAAAAAGCTTACAGCACCTGGTATTCCCAGGCGGTCTCCCATCCAAGTACTAACCAGGCCCGACCCTGCTTAGCTTCCGAGATCAGACGAGATCGGGCGTTCTCAACGTGGTATGGCCGTAAGCGAAATCTGCTGCCAAAAACGGGCTTTTTGAAGAAATTCATCGAATTTTTCAGGCCTTCTGAAGAAACTCTGCTCCCAAGACCGGGCATGTTGAAGAAACTCAGAGAATATTTCAGGCTTTTTGAAGAATCTCATGGACTCTTTTTTTTTTTTTTTTTTTTTTAAACCAAAAATGCTTACAGCACCTGGTATTCCCAGGCGGTCTCCCATCCAAGTACTAACCAGGCCCGACCCTGCTTAGCTTCCGAGATCAGACGAGATCGGGCGTTCTCAACGTGGTATGGCCGTAAGCGAAATCTGCTGCCAAAAACGGGCTTTTTGAAGAAATTCATCGAATTTTTCAGGCCTTCTGAAGAAACTCTGCTCCCAAGACCGGGCATGTTGAAGAAACTCAGAGAATATTTCAGGCTTTTTGAAGAATCTCATGGACTCTTTTTTTTTTTTTTTTTTTTTTAAACCAAAAATGCTTACAGCACCTGGTATTCCCAGGCGGTCTCCCATCCAAGTACTAACCAGGCCCGACCCTGCTTAGCTTCCGAGATCAGACGAGATCGGGCGTTCTCAACGTGGTATGGCCGTAAGCGAAATCTGCTGCCAAAAACGGGCTATTTAAAAGGTTAGAACATTAGTGAAGTAAACTAAAAAGCTTACAGCACCTGGTATTCCCAGGCGGTCTCCCATCCAAGTACTAACCAGGCCCGACCCTGCTTAGCTTCCGAGATCAGACGAGATCGGGCGTTCTCAACGTGGTATGGCCGTAAGCGAAATCTGCTGCCAAAAACGGGCTTTTTGAAGAAATTCATCGAATTTTTCAGGCCTTCTGAAGAAACTCTGCTCCCAAGACCGGGCATGTTGAAGAAACTCAGAGAATATTTCAGGCTTTTTGAAGAATCTCATGGACTCTTTTTTTTTTTTTTTTTTTTTTAAACCAAAAATGCTTACAGCACCTGGTATTCCCAGGCGGTCTCCCATCCAAGTACTAACCAGGCCCGACCCTGCTTAGCTTCCGAGATCAGACGAGATCGGGCGTTCTCAACGTGGTATGGCCGTAAGCGAAATCTGCTGCCAAAAACGGGCTTTTTGAAGAAATTCATCGAATTTTTCTGGCCTTCTGAAGAAACTCTGCTCCCAAGACCGGGCATGTTGAAGAAACTCAGAGAATATTTCAGGCTTTTTGAAGAATCTCATGGACTCTTTTTTTTTTTTTTTTTTTTTTAAACCAAAAATGCTTACAGCACCTGGTATTCCCAGGCGGTCTCCCATCCAAGTACTAACCAGGCCCGACCCTGCTTAGCTTCCGAGATCAGACGAGATCGGGCGTTCTCAACGTGGTATGGCCGTAAGCGAAATCTGCTGCCAAAAACGGGCTATTTAAAAGGTTAGAACATTAGTGAAGTAAACTAAAAAGCTTACAGCACCTGGTATTCCCAGGCGGTCTCCCATCCAAGTACTAACCAGGCCCGACCCTGCTTAGCTTCCGAGATCAGACGAGATCGGGCGTTCTCAACGTGGTATGGCCGTAAGCGAAATCTGCTGCCAAAAACGGGCTTTTTGAAGAAATTCATCGAATTTTTCAGGCCTTCTGAAGAAACTCTGCTCCCAAGACCGGGCATGTTGAAGAAACTCAGAGAATATTTCAGGCTTTTTGAAGAATCTCATGGACTCTTTTTTTTTTTTTTTTTTTTTTAAACCAAAAATGCTTACAGCACCTGGTATTCCCAGGCGGTCTCCCATCCAAGTACTAACCAGGCCCGACCCTGCTTAGCTTCCGAGATCAGACGAGATCGGGCGTTCTCAACGTGGTATGGCCGTAAGCGAAATCTGCTGCCAAAAACGGGCTTTTTGAAGAAATTCATCGAATTTTTCAGGCCTTCTGAAGAAACTCTGCTCCCAAGACCGGGCATGTTGAAGAAACTCAGAGAATATTTCAGGCTTTTTGAAGAATCTCATGGACTCTTTTTTTTTTTTTTTTAAACCAAAAATGCTTACAGCACCTGGTATTCCCAGGCGGTCTCCCATCCAAGTACTAACCAGGCCCGACCCTGCTTAGCTTCCGAGATCAGACGAGATCGGGCGTTCTCAACGTGGTATGGCCGTAAGCGAAATCTGCTGCCAAAAACGGGCTATTTAAAAGGTTAGAACATTAGTGAAGTAAACTAAAAAGCTTACAGCACCTGGTATTCCCAGGCGGTCTCCCATCCAAGTACTAACCAGGCCCGACCCTGCTTAGCTTCCGAGATCAGACGAGATCGGGCGTTCTCAACGTGGTATGGCCGTAAGCGAAATCTGCTGCCAAAAACGGGCTTTTTGAAGAAATTCATCGAATTTTTCAGGCCTTCTGAAGAAACTCTGCTCCCAAGACCGGGCATGTTGAAGAAACTCAGAGAATATTTCAGGCTTTTTGAAGAATCTCATGGACTCTTTTTTTTTTTTTTTTTTTTTTAAACCAAAAATGCTTACAGCACCTGGTATTCCCAGGCGGTCTCCCATCCAAGTACTAACCAGGCCCGACCCTGCTTAGCTTCCGAGATCAGACGAGATCGGGCGTTCTCAACGTGGTATGGCCGTAAGCGAAATCTGCTGCCAAAAACGGGCTTTTTGAAGAAATTCATCGAATTTTTCTGGCCTTCTGAAGAAACTCTGCTCCCAAGACCGGGCATGTTGAAGAAACTCAGAGAATATTTCAGGCTTTTTGAAGAATCTCATGGACTCTTTTTTTTTTTTTTTTTTTTTTAAACCAAAAATGCTTACAGCACCTGGTATTCCCAGGCGGTCTCCCATCCAAGTACTAACCAGGCCCGACCCTGCTTAGCTTCCGAGATCAGACGAGATCGGGCGTTCTCAACGTGGTATGGCCGTAAGCGAAATCTGCTGCCAAAAACGGGCTATTTAAAAGGTTAGAACATTAGTGAAGTAAACTAAAAAGCTTACAGCACCTGGTATTCCCAGGCGGTCTCCCATCCAAGTACTAACCAGGCCCGACCCTGCTTAGCTTCCGAGATCAGACGAGATCGGGCGTTCTCAACGTGGTATGGCCGTAAGCGAAATCTGCTGCCAAAAACGGGCTTTTTGAAGAAATTCATCGAATTTTTCAGGCCTTCTGAAGAAACTCTGCTCCCAAGACCGGGCATGTTGAAGAAACTCAGAGAATATTTCAGGCTTTTTGAAGAATCTCATGGACTCTTTTTTTTTTTTTTTTTTTTTTAAACCAAAAATGCTTACAGCACCTGGTATTCCCAGGCGGTCTCCCATCCAAGTACTAACCAGGCCCGACCCTGCTTAGCTTCCGAGATCAGACGAGATCGGGCGTTCTCAACGTGGTATGGCCGTAAGCGAAATCTGCTGCCAAAAACGGGCTTTTTGAAGAAATTCATCGAATTTTTCAGGCCTTCTGAAGAAACTCTGCTCCCAAGACCGGGCATGTTGAAGAAACTCAGAGAATATTTCAGGCTTTTTGAAGAATCTCATGGACTCTTTTTTTTTTTTTTTTTTTTTTTAAACCAAAAATGCTTACAGCACCTGGTATTCCCAGGCGGTCTCCCATCCAAGTACTAACCAGGCCCGACCCTGCTTAGCTTCCGAGATCAGACGAGATCGGGCGTTCTCAACGTGGTATGGCCGTAAGCGAAATCTGCTGCCAAAAACGGGCTATTTAAAAGGTTAGAACATTAGTGAAGTAAACTAAAAAGCTTACAGCACCTGGTATTCCCAGGCGGTCTCCCATCCAAGTACTAACCAGGCCCGACCCTGCTTAGCTTCCGAGATCAGACGAGATCGGGCGTTCTCAACGTGGTATGGCCGTAAGCGAAATCTGCTGCCAAAAACGGGCTTTTTGAAGAAATTCATCGAATTTTTCAGGCCTTCTGAAGAAACTCTGCTCCCAAGACCGGGCATGTTGAAGAAACTCAGAGAATATTTCAGGCTTTTTGAAGAATCTCATGGACTCTTTTTTTTTTTTTTTTTTTTTTAAACCAAAAATGCTTACAGCACCTGGTATTCCCAGGCGGTCTCCCATCCAAGTACTAACCAGGCCCGACCCTGCTTAGCTTCCGAGATCAGACGAGATCGGGCGTTCTCAACGTGGTATGGCCGTAAGCGAAATCTGCTGCCAAAAACGGGCTTTTTGAAGAAATTCATCGAATTTTTCAGGCCTTCTGAAGAAACTCTGCTCCCAAGACCGGGCATGTTGAAGAAACTCAGAGAATATTTCAGGCTTTTTGAAGAATCTCATGGACTCTTTTTTTTTTTTTTTTTTTTTTAAACCAAAAATGCTTACAGCACCTGGTATTCCCAGGCGGTCTCCCATCCAAGTACTAACCAGGCCCGACCCTGCTTAGCTTCCGAGATCAGACGAGATCGGGCGTTCTCAACGTGGTATGGCCGTAAGCGAAATCTGCTGCCAAAAACGGGCTATTTAAAAGGTTAGAACATTAGTGAAGTAAACTAAAAAGCTTACAGCACCTGGTATTCCCAGGCGGTCTCCCATCCAAGTACTAACCAGGCCCGACCCTGCTTAGCTTCCGAGATCAGACGAGATCGGGCGTTCTCAACGTGGTATGGCCGTAAGCGAAATCTGCTGCCAAAAACGGGCTTTTTGAAGAAATTCATCGAATTTTTCAGGCCTTCTGAAGAAACTCTGCTCCCAAGACCGGGCATGTTGAAGAAACTCAGAGAATATTTCAGGCTTTTTGAAGAATCTCATGGACTCTTTTTTTTTTTTTTTTTTTTTTAAACCAAAAATGCTTACAGCACCTGGTATTCCCAGGCGGTCTCCCATCCAAGTACTAACCAGGCCCGACCCTGCTTAGCTTCCGAGATCAGACGAGATCGGGCGTTCTCAACGTGGTATGGCCGTAAGCGAAATCTGCTGCCAAAAACGGGCTTTTTGAAGAAATTCATCGAATTTTTCAGGCCTTCTGAAGAAACTCTGCTCCCAAGACCGGGCATGTTGAAGAAACTCAGAGAATATTTCAGGCTTTTTGAAGAATCTCATGGACTCTTTTTTTTTTTTTTTTTTTTTTTAAACCAAAAATGCTTACAGCACCTGGTATTCCCAGGCGGTCTCCCATCCAAGTACTAACCAGGCCCGACCCTGCTTAGCTTCCGAGATCAGACGAGATCGGGCGTTCTCAACGTGGTATGGCCGTAAGCGAAATCTGCTGCCAAAAACGGGCTATTTAAAAGGTTAGAACATTAGTGAAGTAAACTAAAAAGCTTACAGCACCTGGTATTCCCAGGCGGTCTCCCATCCAAGTACTAACCAGGCCCGACCCTGCTTAGCTTCCGAGATCAGACGAGATCGGGCGTTCTCAACGTGGTATGGCCGTAAGCGAAATCTGCTGCCAAAAACGGGCTTTTTGAAGAAATTCATCGAATTTTTCAGGCCTTCTGAAGAAACTCTGCTCCCAAGACCGGGCATGTTGAAGAAACTCAGAGAATATTTCAGGCTTTTTGAAGAATCTCATGGACTCTTTTTTTTTTTTTTTTTTTTTTAAACCAAAAATGCTTACAGCACCTGGTATTCCCAGGCGGTCTCCCATCCAAGTACTAACCAGGCCCGACCCTGCTTAGCTTCCGAGATCAGACGAGATCGGGCGTTCTCAACGTGGTATGGCCGTAAGCGAAATCTGCTGCCAAAAACGGGCTTTTTGAAGAAATTCATCGAATTTTTCAGGCCTTCTGAAGAAACTCTGCTCCCAAGACCGGGCATGTTGAAGAAACTCAGAGAATATTTCAGGCTTTTTGAAGAATCTCATGGACTCTTTTTTTTTTTTTTTTTTTTTTAAACCAAAAATGCTTACAGCACCTGGTATTCCCAGGCGGTCTCCCATCCAAGTACTAACCAGGCCCGACCCTGCTTAGCTTCCGAGATCAGACGAGATCGGGCGTTCTCAACGTGGTATGGCCGTAAGCGAAATCTGCTGCCAAAAACGGGCTATTTAAAAGGTTAGAACATTAGTGAAGTAAACTAAAAAGCTTACAGCACCTGGTATTCCCAGGCGGTCTCCCATCCAAGTACTAACCAGGCCCGACCCTGCTTAGCTTCCGAGATCAGACGAGATCGGGCGTTCTCAACGTGGTATGGCCGTAAGCGAAATCTGCTGCCAAAAACGGGCTTTTTGAAGAAATTCATCGAATTTTTCAGGCCTTCTGAAGAAACTCTGCTCCCAAGACCGGGCATGTTGAAGAAACTCAGAGAATATTTCAGGCTTTTTGAAGAATCTCATGGACTCTTTTTTTTTTTTTTTTTTTTTTAAACCAAAAATGCTTACAGCACCTGGTATTCCCAGGCGGTCTCCCATCCAAGTACTAACCAGGCCCGACCCTGCTTAGCTTCCGAGATCAGACGAGATCGGGCGTTCTCAACGTGGTATGGCCGTAAGCGAAATCTGCTGCCAAAAACGGGCTTTTTGAAGAAATTCATCGAATTTTTCAGGCCTTCTGAAGAAACTCTGCTCCCAAGACCGGGCATGTTGAAGAAACTCAGAGAATATTTCAGGCTTTTTGAAGAATCTCATGGACTCTTTTTTTTTTTTTTTTTTTTTTAAACCAAAAATGCTTACAGCACCTGGTATTCCCAGGCGGTCTCCCATCCAAGTACTAACCAGGCCCGACCCTGCTTAGCTTCCGAGATCAGACGAGATCGGGCGTTCTCAACGTGGTATGGCCGTAAGCGAAATCTGCTGCCAAAAACGGGCTATTTAAAAGGTTAGAACATTAGTGAAGTAAACTAAAAAGCTTACAGCACCTGGTATTCCCAGGCGGTCTCCCATCCAAGTACTAACCAGGCCCGACCCTGCTTAGCTTCCGAGATCAGACGAGATCGGGCGTTCTCAACGTGGTATGGCCGTAAGCGAAATCTGCTGCCAAAAACGGGCTTTTTGAAGAAATTCATCGAATTTTTCAGGCCTTCTGAAGAAACTCTGCTCCCAAGACCGGGCATGTTGAAGAAACTCAGAGAATATTTCAGGCTTTTTGAAGAATCTCATGGACTCTTTTTTTTTTTTTTTTTTTTTTAAACCAAAAATGCTTACAGCACCTGGTATTCCCAGGCGGTCTCCCATCCAAGTACTAACCAGGCCCGACCCTGCTTAGCTTCCGAGATCAGACGAGATCGGGCGTTCTCAACGTGGTATGGCCGTAAGCGAAATCTGCTGCCAAAAACGGGCTTTTTGAAGAAATTCATCGAATTTTTCTGGCCTTCTGAAGAAACTCTGCTCCCAAGACCGGGCATGTTGAAGAAACTCAGAGAATATTTCAGGCTTTTTGAAGAATCTCATGGACTCTTTTTTTTTTTTTTTTTTTTTTAAACCAAAAATGCTTACAGCACCTGGTATTCCCAGGCGGTCTCCCATCCAAGTACTAACCAGGCCCGACCCTGCTTAGCTTCCGAGATCAGACGAGATCGGGCGTTCTCAACGTGGTATGGCCGTAAGCGAAATCTGCTGCCAAAAACGGGCTATTTAAAAGGTTAGAACATTAGTGAAGTAAACTAAAAAGCTTACAGCACCTGGTATTCCCAGGCGGTCTCCCATCCAAGTACTAACCAGGCCCGACCCTGCTTAGCTTCCGAGATCAGACGAGATCGGGCGTTCTCAACGTGGTATGGCCGTAAGCGAAATCTGCTGCCAAAAACGGGCTATTTAAAAGGTTAGAACATTAGTGAAGTAAACTAAAAAGCTTACAGCACCTGGTATTCCCAGGCGGTCTCCCATCCAAGTACTAACCAGGCCCGACCCTGCTTAGCTTCCGAGATCAGACGAGATCGGGCGTTCTCAACGTGGTATGGCCGTAAGCGAAATCTGCTGCCAAAAACGGGCTTTTTGAAGAAATTCATCGAATTTTTCAGGCCTTCTGAAGAAACTCTGCTCCCAAGACCGGGCATGTTGAAGAAACTCAGAGAATATTTCAGGCTTTTTGAAGAATCTCATGGACTCTTTTTTTTTTTTTTTTTTTTTTAAACCAAAAATGCTTACAGCACCTGGTATTCCCAGGCGGTCTCCCATCCAAGTACTAACCAGGCCCGACCCTGCTTAGCTTCCGAGATCAGACGAGATCGGGCGTTCTCAACGTGGTATGGCCGTAAGCGAAATCTGCTGCCAAAAACGGGCTATTTAAAAGGTTAGAACATTAGTGAAGTAAACTAAAAAGCTTACAGCACCTGGTATTCCCAGGCGGTCTCCCATCCAAGTACTAACCAGGCCCGACCCTGCTTAGCTTCCGAGATCAGACGAGATCGGGCATTCTCAACGTGGTATGGCCGTAAGCGAAATCTGCTGCCAAAAACGGGCTATTTAAAAGGTTAGAACATTAGTGAAGTAAACTAAAAAGCTTACAGCACCTGGTATTCCCAGGCGGTCTCCCATCCAAGTACTAACCAGGCCCGACCCTGCTTAGCTTCCGAGATCAGACGAGATCGGGCGTTCTCAACGTGGTATGGCCGTAAGCGAAATCTGCTGCCAAAAACGGGCTTTTTGAAGAAATTCATCGAATTTTTCAGGCCTTCTGAAGAAACTCTGCTCCCAAGACCGGGCATGTTGAAGAAACTCAGAGAATATTTCAGGCTTTTTGAAGAATCTCATGGACTCTTTTTTTTTTTTTTTTTTTTTTAAACCAAAAATGCTTACAGCACCTGGTATTCCCAGGCGGTCTCCCATCCAAGTACTAACCAGGCCCGACCCTGCTTAGCTTCCGAGATCAGACGAGATCGGGCGTTCTCAACGTGGTATGGCCGTAAGCGAAATCTGCTGCCAAAAACGGGCTATTTAAAAGGTTAGAACATTAGTGAAGTAAACTAAAAAGCTTACAGCACCTGGTATTCCCAGGCGGTCTCCCATCCAAGTACTAACCAGGCCCGACCCTGCTTAGCTTCCGAGATCAGACGAGATCGGGCGTTCTCAACGTGGTATGGCCGTAAGCCAAATCTGCTGCCAAAAACGGGCTTTTTGAAGAAATTCATCGAATTTTTCAGGCCTTCTGAAGAAACTCTGCTCCCAAGACCGGGCATGTTGAAGAAACTCAGAGAATATTTCAGGCTTTTTGAAGAATCTCATGGACTCTTTTTTTTTTTTTTTTTTTTTAAACCAAAAATGCTTACAGCACCTGGTATTCCCAGGCGGTCTCCCATCCAAGTACTAACCAGGCCCGACCCTGCTTAGCTTCCGAGATCAGACGAGATCGGGCGTTCTCAACGTGGTATGGCCGTAAGCGAAATCTGCTGCCAAAAACGGGCTTTTTGAAGAAATTCATCGAATTTTTCAGGCCTTCTGAAGAAACTCTGCTCCCAAGACCGGGCATGTTGAAGAAACTCAGAGAATATTTCAGGCTTTTTGAAGAATCTCATGGACTCTTTTTTTTTTTTTTTTTTTTTTAAACCAAAAATGCTTACAGCACCTGGTATTCCCAGGCGGTCTCCCATCCAAGTACTAACCAGGCCCGACCCTGCTTAGCTTCCGAGATCAGACGAGATCGGGCGTTCTCAACGTGGTATGGCCGTAAGCGAAATCTGCTGCCAAAAACGGGCTATTTAAAAGGTTAGAACATTAGTGAAGTAAACTAAAAAGCTTACAGCACCTGGTATTCCCAGGCGGTCTCCCATCCAAGTACTAACCAGGCCCGACCCTGCTTAGCTTCCGAGATCAGACGAGATCGGGCGTTCTCAACGTGGTATGGCCGTAAGCGAAATCTGCTGCCAAAAACGGGCTTTTTGAAGAAATTCATCGAATTTTTCAGGCCTTCTGAAGAAACTCTGCTCCCAAGACCGGGCATGTTGAAGAAACTCAGAGAATATTTCAGGCTTTTTGAAGAATCTCATGGACTCTTTTTTTTTTTTTTTTTTTTTTAAACCAAAAATGCTTACAGCACCTGGTATTCCCAGGCGGTCTCCCATCCAAGTACTAACCAGGCCCGACCCTGCTTAGCTTCCGAGATCAGACGAGATCGGGCGTTCTCAACGTGGTATGGCCGTAAGCAAAATCTGCTGCCAAAAACGGGCTTTTTGAAGAAATTCATCGAATTTTTCAGGCCTTCTGAAGAAACTCTGCTCCCAAGACCGGGCATGTTGAAGAAACTCAGAGAATATTTCAGGCTTTTTGAAGAATCTCATGGACTCTTTTTTTTTTTTTTTTTTTTTTAAACCAAAAATGCTTACAGCACCTGGTATTCCCAGGCGGTCTCCCATCCAAGTACTAACCAGGCCCGACCCTGCTTAGCTTCCGAGATCAGACGAGATCGGGCGTTCTCAACGTGGTATGGCCGTAAGCGAAATCTGCTGCCAAAAACGGGCTATTTAAAAGGTTAGAACATTAGTGAAGTAAACTAAAAAGCTTACAGCACCTGGTATTCCCAGGCGGTCTCCCATCCAAGTACTAACCAGGCCCGACCCTGCTTAGCTTCCGAGATCAGACGAGATCGGGCGTTCTCAACGTGGTATGGCCGTAAGCGAAATCTGCTGCCAAAAACGGGCTTTTTGAAGAAATTCATCGAATTTTTCAGGCCTTCTGAAGAAACTCTGCTCCCAAGACCGGGCATGTTGAAGAAACTCAGAGAATATTTCAGGCTTTTTGAAGAATCTCATGGACTCTTTTTTTTTTTTTTTTTTTTTAAACCAAAAATGCTTACAGCACCTGGTATTCCCAGGCGGTCTCCCATCCAAGTACTAACCAGGCCCGACCCTGCTTAGCTTCCGAGATCAGACGAGATCGGGCGTTCTCAACGTGGTATGGCCGTAAGCGAAATCTGCTGCCAAAAACGGGCTTTTTGAAGAAATTCATCGAATTTTTCAGGCCTTCTGAAGAAACTCTGCTCCCAAGACCGGGCATGTTGAAGAAACTCAGAGAATATTTCAGGCTTTTTGAAGAATCTCATGGACTCTTTTTTTTTTTTTTTTTTTTTTAAACCAAAAATGCTTACAGCACCTGGTATTCCCAGGCGGTCTCCCATCCAAGTACTAACCAGGCCCGACCCTGCTTAGCTTCCGAGATCAGACGAGATCGGGCGTTCTCAACGTGGTATGGCCGTAAGCGAAATCTGCTGCCAAAAACGGGCTATTTAAAAGGTTAGAACATTAGTGAAGTAAACTAAAAAGCTTACAGCACCTGGTATTCCCAGGCGGTCTCCCATCCAAGTACTAACCAGGCCCGACCCTGCTTAGCTTCCGAGATCAGACGAGATCGGGCGTTCTCAACGTGGTATGGCCGTAAGCGAAATCTGCTGCCAAAAACGGGCTTTTTGAAGAAATTCATCGAATTTTTCAGGCCTTCTGAAGAAACTCTGCTCCCAAGACCGGGCATGTTGAAGAAACTCAGAGAATATTTCAGGCTTTTTGAAGAATCTCATGGACTCTTTTTTTTTTTTTTTTTTTTTAAACCAAAAATGCTTACAGCACCTGGTATTCCCAGGCGGTCTCCCATCCAAGTACTAACCAGGCCCGACCCTGCTTAGCTTCCGAGATCAGACGAGATCGGGCGTTCTCAACGTGGTATGGCCGTAAGCGAAATCTGCTGCCAAAAACGGGCTTTTTGAAGAAATTCATCGAATTTTTCAGGCCTTCTGAAGAAACTCTGCTCCCAAGACCGGGCATGTTGAAGAAACTCAGAGAATATTTCAGGCTTTTTGAAGAATCTCATGGACTCTTTTTTTTTTTTTTTTTTTTTTAAACCAAAAATGCTTACAGCACCTGGTATTCCCAGGCGGTCTCCCATCCAAGTACTAACCAGGCCCGACCCTGCTTAGCTTCCGAGATCAGACGAGATCGGGCGTTCTCAACGTGGTATGGCCGTAAGCGAAATCTGCTGCCAAAAACGGGCTATTTAAAAGGTTAGAACATTAGTGAAGTAAACTAAAAAGCTTACAGCACCTGGTATTCCCAGGCGGTCTCCCATCCAAGTACTAACCAGGCCCGACCCTGCTTAGCTTCCGAGATCAGACGAGATCGGGCGTTCTCAACGTGGTATGGCCGTAAGCGAAATCTGCTGCCAAAAACGGGCTATTTAAAAGGTTAGAACATTAGTGAAGTAAACTAAAAAGCTTACAGCACCTGGTATTCCCAGGCGGTCTCCCATCCAAGTACTAACCAGGCCCGACCCTGCTTAGCTTCCGAGATCAGACGAGATCGGGCGTTCTCAACGTGGTATGGCCGTAAGCGAAATCTGCTGCCAAAAACGGGCTTTTTGAAGAAATTCATCGAATTTTTCAGGCCTTCTGAAGAAACTCTGCTCCCAAGACCGGGCATGTTGAAGAAACTCAGAGAATATTTCAGGCTTTTTGAAGAATCTCATGGACTCTTTTTTTTTTTTTTTTTTTTTTAAACCAAAAATGCTTACAGCACCTGGTATTCCCAGGCGGTCTCCCATCCAAGTACTAACCAGGCCCGACCCTGCTTAGCTTCCGAGATCAGACGAGATCGGGCGTTCTCAACGTGGTATGGCCGTAAGCGAAATCTGCTGCCAAAAACGGGCTTTTTGAAGAAATTCATCGAATTTTTCAGGCCTTCTGAAGAAACTCTGCTCCCAAGACCGGGCATGTTGAAGAAACTCAGAGAATATTTCAGGCTTTTTGAAGAATCTCATGGACTCTTTTTTTTTTTTTTTTTTTTTTTAAACCAAAAATGCTTACAGCACCTGGTATTCCCAGGCGGTCTCCCATCCAAGTACTAACCAGGCCCGACCCTGCTTAGCTTCCGAGATCAGACGAGATCGGGCGTTCTCAACGTGGTATGGCCGTAAGCGAAATCTGCTGCCAAAAACGGGCTATTTAAAAGGTTAGAACATTAGTGAAGTAAACTAAAAAGCTTACAGCACCTGGTATTCCCAGGCGGTCTCCCATCCAAGTACTAACCAGGCCCGACCCTGCTTAGCTTCCGAGATCAGACGAGATCGGGCGTTCTCAACGTGGTATGGCCGTAAGCGAAATCTGCTGCCAAAAACGGGCTTTTTGAAGAAATTCATCGAATTTTTCAGGCCTTCTGAAGAAACTCTGCTCCCAAGACCGGGCATGTTGAAGAAACTCAGAGAATATTTCAGGCTTTTTGAAGAATCTCATGGACTCTTTTTTTTTTTTTTTTTTTTTAAACCAAAAATGCTTACAGCACCTGGTATTCCCAGGCGGTCTCCCATCCAAGTACTAACCAGGCCCGACCCTGCTTAGCTTCCGAGATCAGACGAGATCGGGCGTTCTCAACGTGGTATGGCCGTAAGCGAAATCTGCTGCCAAAAACGGGCTTTTTGAAGAAATTCATCGAATTTTTCAGGCCTTCTGAAGAAACTCTGCTCCCAAGACCGGGCATGTTGAAGAAACTCAGAGAATATTTCAGGCTTTTTGAAGAATCTCATGGACTCTTTTTTTTTTTTTTTTTTTTTTAAACCAAAAATGCTTACAGCACCTGGTATTCCCAGGCGGTCTCCCATCCAAGTACTAACCAGGCCCGACCCTGCTTAGCTTCCGAGATCAGACGAGATCGGGCGTTCTCAACGTGGTATGGCCGTAAGCGAAATCTGCTGCCAAAAACGGGCTATTTAAAAGGTTAGAACATTAGTGAAGTAAACTAAAAAGCTTACAGCACCTGGTATTCCCAGGCGGTCTCCCATCCAAGTACTAACCAGGCCCGACCCTGCTTAGCTTCCGAGATCAGACGAGATCGGGCGTTCTCAACGTGGTATGGCCGTAAGCGAAATCTGCTGCCAAAAACGGGCTTTTTGAAGAAATTCATCGAATTTTTCAGGCCTTCTGAAGAAACTCTGCTCCCAAGACCGGGCATGTTGAAGAAACTCAGAGAATATTTCAGGCTTTTTGAAGAATCTCATGGACTCTTTTTTTTTTTTTTTTTTTTTTAAACCAAAAATGCTTACAGCACCTGGTATTCCCAGGCGGTCTCCCATCCAAGTACTAACCAGGCCCGACCCTGCTTAGCTTCCGAGATCAGACGAGATCGGGCGTTCTCAATGTGGTATGGCCGTAAGCGAAATCTGCTGCCAAAAACGGGCTATTTAAAAGGTTAGAACATTAGTGAAGTAAACTAAAAAGCTTACAGCACCTGGTATTCCCAGGCGGTCTCCCATCCAAGTACTAACCAGGCCCGACCCTGCTTAGCTTCCGAGATCAGACGAGATCGGGCGTTCTCAACGTGGTATGGCCGTAAGCAAAATCTGCTGCCAAAAACGGGCTTTTTGAAGAAATTCATCGAATTTTTCAGGTCTTCTGAAGAAACTCTGCTCCCAAGACCGGGCATGTTGAAGAAACTCAGAGAATATTTCAGGCTTTTTGAAGAATCTCATGGACTCTTTTTTTTTTTTTTTTTTTTTTAAACCAAAAATGCTTACAGCACCTGGTATTCCCAGGCGGTCTCCCATCCAAGTACTAACCAGGCCCGACCCTGCTTAGCTTCCGAGATCAGACGAGATCGGGCGCTCTCAACGTGGTATGGCCGTAAGCGAAATCTGCTGCCAAAAACGGGCTTTTTGAAGAAATTCATCGAATTTTTCAGGCCTTCTGAAGAAACTCTGCTCCCAAGACCGGGCATGTTGAAGAAACTCAGAGAATATTTCAGGCTTTTTGAAGAATCTCATGGACTCTTTTTTTTTTTTTTTTTTTTTTAAACCAAAAATGCTTACAGCACCTGGTATTCCCAGGCGGTCTCCCATCCAAGTACTAACCAGGCCCGACCCTGCTTAGCTTCCGAGATCAGACGAGATCGGGCGTTCTCAACGTGGTATGGCCGTAAGCGAAATCTGCTGCCAAAAACGGGCTTTTTGAAGAAATTCATCGAATTTTTCAGGCCTTCTGAAGAAACTCTGCTCCCAAGACCGGGCATGTTGAAGAAACTCAGAGAATATTTCAGGCTTTTTGAAGAATCTCATGGACTCTTTTTTTTTTTTTTTTTTTTTTAAACCAAAAAGGCTTACAGCACCTGGTATTCCCAGGCGGTCTCCCATCCAAGTACTAACCAGGCCCGACCCTGCTTAGCTTCCGAGATCAGACGAGATCGGGCGTTCTCAACGTGGTATGGCCGTAAGCGAAATCTGCTGCCAAAAACGGGCTTTTTGAAGAAATTCATCGAATTTTTCAGGCCTTCTGAAGAAACTCTGCTCCCAAGACCGGGCATGTTGAAGAAACTCAGAGAATATTTCAGGCTTTTTGAAGAATCTCATGGACTCTTTTTTTTTTTTTTTTTTTTTTTTAAACCAAAAATGCTTACAGCACCTGGTATTCCCAGGCGGTCTCCCATCCAAGTACTAACCAGGCCCGACCCTGCTTAGCTTCCGAGATCAGACGAGATCGGGCGTTCTCAACGTGGTATGGCCGTAAGCGAAATCTGCTGCCAAAAACGGGCTATTTAAAAGGTTAGAACATTAGTGAAGTAAACTAAAAAGCTTACAGCACCTGGTATTCCCAGGCGGTCTCCCATCCAAGTACTAACCAGGCCCGACCCTGCTTAGCTTCCGAGATCAGACGAGATCGGGCGTTCTCAACGTGGTATGGCCGTAAGCGAAATCTGCTGCCAAAAACGGGCTTTTTGAAGAAATTCATCGAATTTTTCAGGCCTTCTGAAGAAACTCTGCTCCCAAGACCGGGCATGTTGAAGAAACTCAGAGAATATTTCAGGCTTTTTGAAGAATCTCATGGACTCTTTTTTTTTTTTTTTTTTTTTTAAACCAAAAATGCTTACAGCACCTGGTATTCCCAGGCGGTCTCCCATCCAAGTACTAACCAGGCCCGACCCTGCTTAGCTTCCGAGATCAGACGAGATCGGGCGTTCTCAACGTGGTATGGCCGTAAGCGAAATCTGCTGCCAAAAACGGGCTTTTTGAAGAAATTCATCGAATTTTTCAGGCCTTCTGAAGAAACTCTGCTCCCAAGACCGGGCATGTTGAAGAAACTCAGAGAATATTTCAGGCTTTTTGAAGAATCTCATGGACTCTTTTTTTTTTTTTTTTTTTTTTAAACCAAAAATGCTTACAGCACCTGGTATTCCCAGGCGGTCTCCCATCCAAGTACTAACCAGGCCCGACCCTGCTTAGCTTCCGAGATCAGACGAGATCGGGCGTTCTCAACGTGGTATGGCCGTAAGCGAAATCTGCTGCCAAAAACGGGCTATTTAAAAGGTTAGAACATTAGTGAAGTAAACTAAAAAGCTTACAGCACCTGGTATTCCCAGGCGGTCTCCCATCCAAGTACTAACCAGGCCCGACCCTGCTTAGCTTCCGAGATCAGACGAGATCGGGCGTTCTCAACGTGGTATGGCCGTAAGCGAAATCTGCTGCCAAAAACGGGCTTTTTGAAGAAATTCATCGAATTTTTCAGGCCTTCTGAAGAAACTCTGCTCCCAAGACCGGGCATGTTGAAGAAACTCAGAGAATATTTCAGGCTTTTTGAAGAATCTCATGGACTCTTTTTTTTTTTTTTTTTTTTTTTAAACCAAAAATGCTTACAGCACCTGGTATTCCCAGGCGGTCTCCCATCCAAGTACTAACCAGGCCCGACCCTGCTTAGCTTCCGAGATCAGACGAGATCGGGCGTTCTCAACGTGGTATGGCCGTAAGCGAAATCTGCTGCCAAAAACGGGCTTTTTGAAGAAATTCATCGAATTTTTCTGGCCTTCTGAAGAAACTCTGCTCCCAAGACCGGGCATGTTGAAGAAACTCAGAGAATATTTCAGGCTTTTTGAAGAATCTCATGGACTCTTTTTTTTTTTTTTTTTTTTTTAAACCAAAAATGCTTACAGCACCTGGTATTCCCAGGCGGTCTCCCATCCAAGTACTAACCAGGCCCGACCCTGCTTAGCTTCCGAGATCAGACGAGATCGGGCGTTCTCAACGTGGTATGGCCGTAAGCGAAATCTGCTGCCAAAAACGGGCTATTTAAAAGGTTAGAACATTAGTGAAGTAAACTAAAAAGCTTACAGCACCTGGTATTCCCAGGCGGTCTCCCATCCAAGTACTAACCAGGCCCGACCCTGCTTAGCTTCCGAGATCAGACGAGATCGGGCGTTCTCAACGTGGTATGGCCGTAAGCGAAATCTGCTGCCAAAAACGGGCTATTTAAAAGGTTAGAACATTAGTGAAGTAAACTAAAAAGCTTACAGCACCTGGTATTCCCAGGCGGTCTCCCATCCAAGTACTAACCAGGCCCGACCCTGCTTAGCTTCCGAGATCAGACGAGATCGGGCGTTCTCAACGTGGTATGGCCGTAAGCGAAATCTGCTGCCAAAAACGGGCTTTTTGAAGAAATTCATCGAATTTTTCAGGCCTTCTGAAGAAACTCTGCTCCCAAGACCGGGCATGTTGAAGAAACTCAGAGAATATTTCAGGCTTTTTGAAGAATCTCATGGACTCTTTTTTTTTTTTTTTTTTTTTTAAACCAAAAATGCTTACAGCACCTGGTATTCCCAGGCGGTCTCCCATCCAAGTACTAACCAGGCCCGACCCTGCTTAGCTTCCGAGATCAGACGAGATCGGGCGTTCTCAACGTGGTATGGCCGTAAGCGAAATCTGCTGCCAAAAACGGGCTATTTAAAAGGTTAGAACATTAGTGAAGTAAACTAAAAAGCTTACAGCACCTGGTATTCCCAGGCGGTCTCCCATCCAAGTACTAACCAGGCCCGACCCTGCTTAGCTTCCGAGATCAGACGAGATCGGGCATTCTCAACGTGGTATGGCCGTAAGCGAAATCTGCTGCCAAAAACGGGCTATTTAAAAGGTTAGAACATTAGTGAAGTAAACTAAAAAGCTTACAGCACCTGGTATTCCCAGGCGGTCTCCCATCCAAGTACTAACCAGGCCCGACCCTGCTTAGCTTCCGAGATCAGACGAGATCGGGCGTTCTCAACGTGGTATGGCCGTAAGCGAAATCTGCTGCCAAAAACGGGCTTTTTGAAGAAATTCATCGAATTTTTCAGGCCTTCTGAAGAAACTCTGCTCCCAAGACCGGGCATGTTGAAGAAACTCAGAGAATATTTCAGGCTTTTTGAAGAATCTCATGGACTCTTTTTTTTTTTTTTTTTTTTTTAAACCAAAAATGCTTACAGCACCTGGTATTCCCAGGCGGTCTCCCATCCAAGTACTAACCAGGCCCGACCCTGCTTAGCTTCCGAGATCAGACGAGATCGGGCGTTCTCAACGTGGTATGGCCGTAAGCGAAATCTGCTGCCAAAAACGGGCTATTTAAAAGGTTAGAACATTAGTGAAGTAAACTAAAAAGCTTACAGCACCTGGTATTCCCAGGCGGTCTCCCATCCAAGTACTAACCAGGCCCGACCCTGCTTAGCTTCCGAGATCAGACGAGATCGGGCGTTCTCAACGTGGTATGGCCGTAAGCCAAATCTGCTGCCAAAAACGGGCTTTTTGAAGAAATTCATCGAATTTTTCAGGCCTTCTGAAGAAACTCTGCTCCCAAGACCGGGCATGTTGAAGAAACTCAGAGAATATTTCAGGCTTTTTGAAGAATCTCATGGACTCTTTTTTTTTTTTTTTTTTTTTTAAACCAAAAATGCTTACAGCACCTGGTATTCCCAGGCGGTCTCCCATCCAAGTACTAACCAGGCCCGACCCTGCTTAGCTTCCGAGATCAGACGAGATCGGGCGTTCTCAACGTGGTATGGCCGTAAGCGAAATCTGCTGCCAAAAACGGGCTTTTTGAAGAAATTCATCGAATTTTTCAGGCCTTCTGAAGAAACTCTGCTCCCAAGACCGGGCATGTTGAAGAAACTCAGAGAATATTTCAGGCTTTTTGAAGAATCTCATGGACTCTTTTTTTTTTTTTTTTTTTTTTAAACCAAAAATGCTTACAGCACCTGGTATTCCCAGGCGGTCTCCCATCCAAGTACTAACCAGGCCCGACCCTGCTTAGCTTCCGAGATCAGACGAGATCGGGCGTTCTCAACGTGGTATGGCCGTAAGCGAAATCTGCTGCCAAAAACGGGCTATTTAAAAGGTTAGAACATTAGTGAAGTAAACTAAAAAGCTTACAGCACCTGGTATTCCCAGGCGGTCTCCCATCCAAGTACTAACCAGGCCCGACCCTGCTTAGCTTCCGAGATCAGACGAGATCGGGCGTTCTCAACGTGGTATGGCCGTAAGCGAAATCTGCTGCCAAAAACGGGCTTTTTGAAGAAATTCATCGAATTTTTCAGGCCTTCTGAAGAAACTCTGCTCCCAAGACCGGGCATGTTGAAGAAACTCAGAGAATATTTCAGGCTTTTTGAAGAATCTCATGGACTCTTTTTTTTTTTTTTTTTTTTTTAAACCAAAAATGCTTACAGCACCTGGTATTCCCAGGCGGTCTCCCATCCAAGTACTAACCAGGCCCGACCCTGCTTAGCTTCCGAGATCAGACGAGATCGGGCGTTCTCAACGTGGTATGGCCGTAAGCAAAATCTGCTGCCAAAAACGGGCTTTTTGAAGAAATTCATCGAATTTTTCAGGCCTTCTGAAGAAACTCTGCTCCCAAGACCGGGCATGTTGAAGAAACTCAGAGAATATTTCAGGCTTTTTGAAGAATCTCATGGACTCTTTTTTTTTTTTTTTTTTTTTTAAACCAAAAATGCTTACAGCACCTGGTATTCCCAGGCGGTCTCCCATCCAAGTACTAACCAGGCCCGACCCTGCTTAGCTTCCGAGATCAGACGAGATCGGGCGTTCTCAACGTGGTATGGCCGTAAGCGAAATCTGCTGCCAAAAACGGGCTATTTAAAAGGTTAGAACATTAGTGAAGTAAACTAAAAAGCTTACAGCACCTGGTATTCCCAGGCGGTCTCCCATCCAAGTACTAACCAGGCCCGACCCTGCTTAGCTTCCGAGATCAGACGAGATCGGGCGTTCTCAACGTGGTATGGCCGTAAGCGAAATCTGCTGCCAAAAACGGGCTTTTTGAAGAAATTCATCGAATTTTTCAGGCCTTCTGAAGAAACTCTGCTCCCAAGACCGGGCATGTTGAAGAAACTCAGAGAATATTTCAGGCTTTTTGAAGAATCTCATGGACTCTTTTTTTTTTTTTTTTTTTTTAAACCAAAAATGCTTACAGCACCTGGTATTCCCAGGCGGTCTCCCATCCAAGTACTAACCAGGCCCGACCCTGCTTAGCTTCCGAGATCAGACGAGATCGGGCGTTCTCAACGTGGTATGGCCGTAAGCGAAATCTGCTGCCAAAAACGGGCTTTTTGAAGAAATTCATCGAATTTTTCAGGCCTTCTGAAGAAACTCTGCTCCCAAGACCGGGCATGTTGAAGAAACTCAGAGAATATTTCAGGCTTTTTGAAGAATCTCATGGACTCTTTTTTTTTTTTTTTTTTTTTTAAACCAAAAATGCTTACAGCACCTGGTATTCCCAGGCGGTCTCCCATCCAAGTACTAACCAGGCCCGACCCTGCTTAGCTTCCGAGATCAGACGAGATCGGGCGTTCTCAACGTGGTATGGCCGTAAGCGAAATCTGCTGCCAAAAACGGGCTATTTAAAAGGTTAGAACATTAGTGAAGTAAACTAAAAAGCTTACAGCACCTGGTATTCCCAGGCGGTCTCCCATCCAAGTACTAACCAGGCCCGACCCTGCTTAGCTTCCGAGATCAGACGAGATCGGGCGTTCTCAACGTGGTATGGCCGTAAGCGAAATCTGCTGCCAAAAACGGGCTTTTTGAAGAAATTCATCGAATTTTTCAGGCCTTCTGAAGAAACTCTGCTCCCAAGACCGGGCATGTTGAAGAAACTCAGAGAATATTTCAGGCTTTTTGAAGAATCTCATGGACTCTTTTTTTTTTTTTTTTTTTTTAAACCAAAAATGCTTACAGCACCTGGTATTCCCAGGCGGTCTCCCATCCAAGTACTAACCAGGCCCGACCCTGCTTAGCTTCCGAGATCAGACGAGATCGGGCGTTCTCAACGTGGTATGGCCGTAAGCGAAATCTGCTGCCAAAAACGGGCTTTTTGAAGAAATTCATCGAATTTTTCAGGCCTTCTGAAGAAACTCTGCTCCCAAGACCGGGCATGTTGAAGAAACTCAGAGAATATTTCAGGCTTTTTGAAGAATCTCATGGACTCTTTTTTTTTTTTTTTTTTTTTTAAACCAAAAATGCTTACAGCACCTGGTATTCCCAGGCGGTCTCCCATCCAAGTACTAACCAGGCCCGACCCTGCTTAGCTTCCGAGATCAGACGAGATCGGGCGTTCTCAACGTGGTATGGCCGTAAGCGAAATCTGCTGCCAAAAACGGGCTATTTAAAAGGTTAGAACATTAGTGAAGTAAACTAAAAAGCTTACAGCACCTGGTATTCCCAGGCGGTCTCCCATCCAAGTACTAACCAGGCCCGACCCTGCTTAGCTTCCGAGATCAGACGAGATCGGGCGTTCTCAACGTGGTATGGCCGTAAGCGAAATCTGCTGCCAAAAACGGGCTATTTAAAAGGTTAGAACATTAGTGAAGTAAACTAAAAAGCTTACAGCACCTGGTATTCCCAGGCGGTCTCCCATCCAAGTACTAACCAGGCCCGACCCTGCTTAGCTTCCGAGATCAGACGAGATCGGGCGTTCTCAACGTGGTATGGCCGTAAGCGAAATCTGCTGCCAAAAACGGGCTTTTTGAAGAAATTCATCGAATTTTTCAGGCCTTCTGAAGAAACTCTGCTCCCAAGACCGGGCATGTTGAAGAAACTCAGAGAATATTTCAGGCTTTTTGAAGAATCTCATGGACTCTTTTTTTTTTTTTTTTTTTTTTAAACCAAAAATGCTTACAGCACCTGGTATTCCCAGGCGGTCTCCCATCCAAGTACTAACCAGGCCCGACCCTGCTTAGCTTCCGAGATCAGACGAGATCGGGCGTTCTCAACGTGGTATGGCCGTAAGCGAAATCTGCTGCCAAAAACGGGCTTTTTGAAGAAATTCATCGAATTTTTCAGGCCTTCTGAAGAAACTCTGCTCCCAAGACCGGGCATGTTGAAGAAACTCAGAGAATATTTCAGGCTTTTTGAAGAATCTCATGGACTCTTTTTTTTTTTTTTTTTTTTTTAAACCAAAAATGCTTACAGCACCTGGTATTCCCAGGCGGTCTCCCATCCAAGTACTAACCAGGCCCGACCCTGCTTAGCTTCCGAGATCAGACGAGATCGGGCGTTCTCAACGTGGTATGGCCGTAAGCGAAATCTGCTGCCAAAAACGGGCTATTTAAAAGGTTAGAACATTAGTGAAGTAAACTAAAAAGCTTACAGCACCTGGTATTCCCAGGCGGTCTCCCATCCAAGTACTAACCAGGCCCGACCCTGCTTAGCTTCCGAGATCAGACGAGATCGGGCGTTCTCAACGTGGTATGGCCGTAAGCGAAATCTGCTGCCAAAAACGGGCTTTTTGAAGAAATTCATCGAATTTTTCAGGCCTTCTGAAGAAACTCTGCTCCCAAGACCGGGCATGTTGAAGAAACTCAGAGAATATTTCAGGCTTTTTGAAGAATCTCATGGACTCTTTTTTTTTTTTTTTTTTTTTTAAACCAAAAATGCTTACAGCACCTGGTATTCCCAGGCGGTCTCCCATCCAAGTACTAACCAGGCCCGACCCTGCTTAGCTTCCGAGATCAGACGAGATCGGGCGTTCTCAACGTGGTATGGCCGTAAGCGAAATCTGCTGCCAAAAACGGGCTTTTTGAAGAAATTCATCGAATTTTTCAGGCCTTCTGAAGAAACTCTGCTCCCAAGACCGGGCATGTTGAAGAAACTCAGAGAATATTTCAGGCTTTTTGAAGAATCTCATGGACTCTTTTTTTTTTTTTTTTTTTTTTAAACCAAAAATGCTTACAGCACCTGGTATTCCCAGGCGGTCTCCCATCCAAGTACTAACCAGGCCCGACCCTGCTTAGCTTCCGAGATCAGACGAGATCGGGCGTTCTCAACGTGGTATGGCCGTAAGCGAAATCTGCTGCCAAAAACGGGCTATTTAAAAGGTTAGAACATTAGTGAAGTAAACTAAAAAGCTTACAGCACCTGGTATTCCCAGGCGGTCTCCCATCCAAGTACTAACCAGGCCCGACCCTGCTTAGCTTCCGAGATCAGACGAGATCGGGCGTTCTCAACGTGGTATGGCCGTAAGCGAAATCTGCTGCCAAAAACGGGCTTTTTGAAGAAATTCATCGAATTTTTCAGGCCTTCTGAAGAAACTCTGCTCCCAAGACCGGGCATGTTGAAGAAACTCAGAGAATATTTCAGGCTTTTTGAAGAATCTCATGGACTCTTTTTTTTTTTTTTTTTTTTTTAAACCAAAAATGCTTACAGCACCTGGTATTCCCAGGCGGTCTCCCATCCAAGTACTAACCAGGCCCGACCCTGCTTAGCTTCCGAGATCAGACGAGATCGGGCGTTCTCAACGTGGTATGGCCGTAAGCGAAATCTGCTGCCAAAAACGGGCTATTTAAAAGGTTAGAACATTAGTGAAGTAAACTAAAAAGCTTACAGCACCTGGTATTCCCAGGCGGTCTCCCATCCAAGTACTAACCAGGCCCGACCCTGCTTAGCTTCCGAGATCAGACGAGATCGGGCGTTCTCAACGTGGTATGGCCGTAAGCAAAATCTGCTGCCAAAAACGGGCTTTTTGAAGAAATTCATCGAATTTTTCAGGTCTTCTGAAGAAACTCTGCTCCCAAGACCGGGCATGTTGAAGAAACTCAGAGAATATTTCAGGCTTTTTGAAGAATCTCATGGACTCTTTTTTTTTTTTTTTTTTTTTTAAACCAAAAATGCTTACAGCACCTGGTATTCCCAGGCGGTCTCCCATCCAAGTACTAACCAGGCCCGACCCTGCTTAGCTTCCGAGATCAGACGAGATCGGGCGCTCTCAACGTGGTATGGCCGTAAGCGAAATCTGCTGCCAAAAACGGGCTTTTTGAAGAAATTCATCGAATTTTTCAGGCCTTCTGAAGAAACTCTGCTCCCAAGACCGGGCATGTTGAAGAAACTCAGAGAATATTTCAGGCTTTTTGAAGAATCTCATGGACTCTTTTTTTTTTTTTTTTTTTTTTAAACCAAAAATGCTTACAGCACCTGGTATTCCCAGGCGGTCTCCCATCCAAGTACTAACCAGGCCCGACCCTGCTTAGCTTCCGAGATCAGACGAGATCGGGCGTTCTCAACGTGGTATGGCCGTAAGCGAAATCTGCTGCCAAAAACGGGCTTTTTGAAGAAATTCATCGAATTTTTCAGGCCTTCTGAAGAAACTCTGCTCCCAAGACCGGGCATGTTGAAGAAACTCAGAGAATATTTCAGGCTTTTTGAAGAATCTCATGGACTCTTTTTTTTTTTTTTTTTTTTTTAAACCAAAAAGGCTTACAGCACCTGGTATTCCCAGGCGGTCTCCCATCCAAGTACTAACCAGGCCCGACCCTGCTTAGCTTCCGAGATCAGACGAGATCGGGCGTTCTCAACGTGGTATGGCCGTAAGCGAAATCTGCTGCCAAAAACGGGCTATTTAAAAGGTTAGAACATTAGTGAAGTAAACTAAAAAGCTTACAGCACCTGGTATTCCCAGGCGGTCTCCCATCCAAGTACTAACCAGGCCCGACCCTGCTTAGCTTCCGAGATCAGACGAGATCGGGCGTTCTCAACGTGGTATGGCCGTAAGCAAAATCTGCTGCCAAAAACGGGCTTTTTGAAGAAATTCATCGAATTTTTCAGGTCTTCTGAAGAAACTCTGCTCCCAAGACCGGGCATGTTGAAGAAACTCAGAGAATATTTCAGGCTTTTTGAAGAATCTCATGGACTCTTTTTTTTTTTTTTTTTTTTTTAAACCAAAAATGCTTACAGCACCTGGTATTCCCAGGCGGTCTCCCATCCAAGTACTAACCAGGCCCGACCCTGCTTAGCTTCCGAGATCAGACGAGATCGGGCGCTCTCAACGTGGTATGGCCGTAAGCGAAATCTGCTGCCAAAAACGGGCTTTTTGAAGAAATTCATCGAATTTTTCAGGCCTTCTGAAGAAACTCTGCTCCCAAGACCGGGCATGTTGAAGAAACTCAGAGAATATTTCAGGCTTTTTGAAGAATCTCATGGACTCTTTTTTTTTTTTTTTTTTTTTTAAACCAAAAATGCTTACAGCACCTGGTATTCCCAGGCGGTCTCCCATCCAAGTACTAACCAGGCCCGACCCTGCTTAGCTTCCGAGATCAGACGAGATCGGGCGTTCTCAACGTGGTATGGCCGTAAGCGAAATCTGCTGCCAAAAACGGGCTATTTAAAAGGTTAGAACATTAGTGAAGTAAACTAAAAAGCTTACAGCACCTGGTATTCCCAGGCGGTCTCCCATCCAAGTACTAACCAGGCCCGACCCTGCTTAGCTTCCGAGATCAGACGAGATCGGGCATTCTCAACGTGGTATGGCCGTAAGCGAAATCTGCTGCCAAAAACGGGCTATTTAAAAGGTTAGAACATTAGTGAAGTAAACTAAAAAGCTTACAGCACCTGGTATTCCCAGGCGGTCTCCCATCCAAGTACTAACCAGGCCCGACCCTGCTTAGCTTCCGAGATCAGACGAGATCGGGCGTTCTCAACGTGGTATGGCCGTAAGCCAAATCTGCTGCCAAAAACGGGCTATTTAAAAGGTTAGAACATTAGTGAAGTAAACTAAAAAGCTTACAGCACCTGGTATTCCCAGGCGGTCTCCCATCCAAGTACTAACCAGGCCCGACCCTGCTTAGCTTCCGAGATCAGACGAGATCGGGCGTTCTCAACGTGGTATGGCCGTAAGCGAAATCTGCTGCCAAAAACGGGCTTTTTGAAGAAATTCATCGAATTTTTCAGGCCTTCTGAAGAAACTCTGCTCCCAAGACCGGGCATGTTGAAGAAACTCAGAGAATATTTCAGGCTTTTTGAAGAATCTCATGGACTCTTTTTTTTTTTTTTTTTTTTAAACCAAAAATGCTTACAGCACCTGGTATTCCCAGGCGGTCTCCCATCCAAGTACTAACCAGGCCCGACCCTGCTTAGCTTCCGAGATCAGACGAGATCGGGCGTTCTCAACGTGGTATGGCCGTAAGCGAAATCTGCTGCCAAAAACGGGCTTTTTGAAGAAATTCATCGAATTTTTCAGGCCTTCTGAAGAAACTCTGCTCCCAAGACCGGGCATGTTGAAGAAACTCAGAGAATATTTCAGGCTTTTTGAAGAATCTCATGGACTCTTTTTTTTTTTTTTTTTTTTTAAACCAAAAATGCTTACAGCACCTGGTATTCCCAGGCGGTCTCCCATCCAAGTACTAACCAGGCCCGACCCTGCTTAGCTTCCGAGATCAGACGAGATCGGGCGTTCTCAACGTGGTATGGCCGTAAGCGAAATCTGCTGCCAAAAACGGGCTATTTAAAAGGTTAGAACATTAGTGAAGTAAACTAAAAAGCTTACAGCACCTGGTATTCCCAGGCGGTCTCCCATCCAAGTACTAACCAGGCCCGACCCTGCTTAGCTTCCGAGATCAGACGAGATCGGGCGTTCTCAACGTGGTATGGCCGTAAGCGAAATCTGCTGCCAAAAACGGGCTATTTAAAAGGTTAGAACATTAGTGAAGTAAACTAAAAAGCTTACAGCACCTGGTATTCCCAGGCGGTCTCCCATCCAAGTACTAACCAGGCCCGACCCTGCTTAGCTTCCGAGATCAGACGAGATCGGGCGTTCTCAACGTGGTATGGCCGTAAGCGAAATCTGCTGCCAAAAACGGGCTTTTTGAAGAAATTCATCGAATTTTTCAGGCCTTCTGAAGAAACTCTGCTCCCAAGACCGGGCATGTTGAAGAAACTCAGAGAATATTTCAGGCTTTTTGAAGAATCTCATGGACTCTTTTTTTTTTTTTTTTTTTTTTAAACCAAAAATGCTTACAGCACCTGGTATTCCCAGGCGGTCTCCCATCCAAGTACTAACCAGGCCCGACCCTGCTTAGCTTCCGAGATCAGACGAGATCGGGCGTTCTCAACGTGGTATGGCCGTAAGCGAAATCTGCTGCCAAAAACGGGCTTTTTGAAGAAATTCATCGAATTTTTCAGGCCTTCTGAAGAAACTCTGCTCCCAAGACCGGGCATGTTGAAGAAACTCAGAGAATATTTCAGGCTTTTTGAAGAATCTCATGGACTCTTTTTTTTTTTTTTTTTTTTTTAAACCAAAAATGCTTACAGCACCTGGTATTCCCAGGCGGTCTCCCATCCAAGTACTAACCAGGCCCGACCCTGCTTAGCTTCCGAGATCAGACGAGATCGGGCGTTCTCAACGTGGTATGGCCGTAAGCGAAATCTGCTGCCAAAAACGGGCTATTTAAAAGGTTAGAACATTAGTGAAGTAAACTAAAAAGCTTACAGCACCTGGTATTCCCAGGCGGTCTCCCATCCAAGTACTAACCAGGCCCGACCCTGCTTAGCTTCCGAGATCAGACGAGATCGGGCGTTCTCAACGTGGTATGGCCGTAAGCGAAATCTGCTGCCAAAAACGGGCTTTTTGAAGAAATTCATCGAATTTTTCAGGCCTTCTGAAGAAACTCTGCTCCCAAGACCGGGCATGTTGAAGAAACTCAGAGAATATTTCAGGCTTTTTGAAGAATCTCATGGACTCTTTTTTTTTTTTTTTTTTTTTTAAACCAAAAATGCTTACAGCACCTGGTATTCCCAGGCGGTCTCCCATCCAAGTACTAACCAGGCCCGACCCTGCTTAGCTTCCGAGATCAGACGAGATCGGGCGTTCTCAACGTGGTATGGCCGTAAGCGAAATCTGCTGCCAAAAACGGGCTTTTTGAAGAAATTCATCGAATTTTTCAGGCCTTCTGAAGAAACTCTGCTCCCAAGACCGGGCATGTTGAAGAAACTCAGAGAATATTTCAGGCTTTTTGAAGAATCTCATGGACTCTTTTTTTTTTTTTTTTTTTTTTAAACCAAAAATGCTTACAGCACCTGGTATTCCCAGGCGGTCTCCCATCCAAGTACTAACCAGGCCCGACCCTGCTTAGCTTCCGAGATCAGACGAGATCGGGCGTTCTCAACGTGGTATGGCCGTAAGCGAAATCTGCTGCCAAAAACGGGCTATTTAAAAGGTTAGAACATTAGTGAAGTAAACTAAAAAGCTTACAGCACCTGGTATTCCCAGGCGGTCTCCCATCCAAGTACTAACCAGGCCCGACCCTGCTTAGCTTCCGAGATCAGACGAGATCGGGCGTTCTCAACGTGGTATGGCCGTAAGCGAAATCTGCTGCCAAAAACGGGCTTTTTGAAGAAATTCATCGAATTTTTCAGGCCTTCTGAAGAAACTCTGCTCCCAAGACCGGGCATGTTGAAGAAACTCAGAGAATATTTCAGGCTTTTTGAAGAATCTCATGGACTCTTTTTTTTTTTTTTTTTTTTTTAAACCAAAAATGCTTACAGCACCTGGTATTCCCAGGCGGTCTCCCATCCAAGTACTAACCAGGCCCGACCCTGCTTAGCTTCCGAGATCAGACGAGATCGGGCGTTCTCAACGTGGTATGGCCGTAAGCGAAATCTGCTGCCAAAAACGGGCTTTTTGAAGAAATTCATCGAATTTTTCAGGTCTTCTGAAGAAACTCTGCTCCCAAGACCGGGCATGTTGAAGAAACTCAGAGAATATTTCAGGCTTTTTGAAGAATCTCATGGACTCTTTTTTTTTTTTTTTTTTTTTTAAACCAAAAATGCTTACAGCACCTGGTATTCCCAGGCGGTCTCCCATCCAAGTACTAACCAGGCCCGACCCTGCTTAGCTTCCGAGATCAGACGAGATCGGGCGCTCTCAACGTGGTATGGCCGTAAGCGAAATCTGCTGCCAAAAACGGGCTTTTTGAAGAAATTCATCGAATTTTTCAGGCCTTCTGAAGAAACTCTGCTCCCAAGACCGGGCATGTTGAAGAAACTCAGAGAATATTTCAGGCTTTTTGAAGAATCTCATGGACTCTTTTTTTTTTTTTTTTTTTTTTAAACCAAAAATGCTTACAGCACCTGGTATTCCCAGGCGGTCTCCCATCCAAGTACTAACCAGGCCCGACCCTGCTTAGCTTCCGAGATCAGACGAGATCGGGCGTTCTCAACGTGGTATGGCCGTAAGCGAAATCTGCTGCCAAAAACGGGCTTTTTGAAGAAATTCATCGAATTTTTCAGGCCTTCTGAAGAAACTCTGCTCCCAAGACCGGGCATGTTGAAGAAACTCAGAGAATATTTCAGGCTTTTTGAAGAATCTCATGGACTCTTTTTTTTTTTTTTTTTTTTTTAAACCAAAAAGGCTTACAGCACCTGGTATTCCCAGGCGGTCTCCCATCCAAGTACTAACCAGGCCCGACCCTGCTTAGCTTCCGAGATCAGACGAGATCGGGCGTTCTCAACGTGGTATGGCCGTAAGCGAAATCTGCTGCCAAAAACGGGCTATTTAAAAGGTTAGAACATTAGTGAAGTAAACTAAAAAGCTTACAGCACCTGGTATTCCCAGGCGGTCTCCCATCCAAGTACTAACCAGGCCCGACCCTGCTTAGCTTCCGAGATCAGACGAGATCGGGCGTTCTCAACGTGGTATGGCCGTAAGCAAAATCTGCTGCCAAAAACGGGCTTTTTGAAGAAATTCATCGAATTTTTCAGGTCTTCTGAAGAAACTCTGCTCCCAAGACCGGGCATGTTGAAGAAACTCAGAGAATATTTCAGGCTTTTTGAAGAATCTCATGGACTCTTTTTTTTTTTTTTTTTTTTTTAAACCAAAAATGCTTACAGCACCTGGTATTCCCAGGCGGTCTCCCATCCAAGTACTAACCAGGCCCGACCCTGCTTAGCTTCCGAGATCAGACGAGATCGGGCGCTCTCAACGTGGTATGGCCGTAAGCGAAATCTGCTGCCAAAAACGGGCTTTTTGAAGAAATTCATCGAATTTTTCAGGCCTTCTGAAGAAACTCTGCTCCCAAGACCGGGCATGTTGAAGAAACTCAGAGAATATTTCAGGCTTTTTGAAGAATCTCATGGACTCTTTTTTTTTTTTTTTTTTTTTTAAACCAAAAATGCTTACAGCACCTGGTATTCCCAGGCGGTCTCCCATCCAAGTACTAACCAGGCCCGACCCTGCTTAGCTTCCGAGATCAGACGAGATCGGGCGTTCTCAACGTGGTATGGCCGTAAGCGAAATCTGCTGCCAAAAACGGGCTATTTAAAAGGTTAGAACATTAGTGAAGTAAACTAAAAAGCTTACAGCACCTGGTATTCCCAGGCGGTCTCCCATCCAAGTACTAACCAGGCCCGACCCTGCTTAGCTTCCGAGATCAGACGAGATCGGGCATTCTCAACGTGGTATGGCCGTAAGCGAAATCTGCTGCCAAAAACGGGCTATTTAAAAGGTTAGAACATTAGTGAAGTAAACTAAAAAGCTTACAGCACCTGGTATTCCCAGGCGGTCTCCCATCCAAGTACTAACCAGGCCCGACCCTGCTTAGCTTCCGAGATCAGACGAGATCGGGCGTTCTCAACGTGGTATGGCCGTAAGCCAAATCTGCTGCCAAAAACGGGCTTTTTGAAGAAATTCATCGAATTTTTCAGGCCTTCTGAAGAAACTCTGCTCCCAAGACCGGGCATGTTGAAGAAACTCAGAGAATATTTCAGGCTTTTTGAAGAATCTCATGGACTCTTTTTTTTTTTTTTTTTTTTTTAAACCAAAAATGCTTACAGCACCTGGTATTCCCAGGCGGTCTCCCATCCAAGTACTAACCAGGCCCGACCCTGCTTAGCTTCCGAGATCAGACGAGATCGGGCGTTCTCAACGTGGTATGGCCGTAAGCGAAATCTGCTGCCAAAAACGGGCTTTTTGAAGAAATTCATCGAATTTTTCAGGCCTTCTGAAGAAACTCTGCTCCCAAGACCGGGCATGTTGAAGAAACTCAGAGAATATTTCAGGCTTTTTGAAGAATCTCATGGACTCTTTTTTTTTTTTTTTTTTTTTTAAACCAAAAATGCTTACAGCACCTGGTATTCCCAGGCGGTCTCCCATCCAAGTACTAACCAGGCCCGACCCTGCTTAGCTTCCGAGATCAGACGAGATCGGGCGTTCTCAACGTGGTATGGCCGTAAGCGAAATCTGCTGCCAAAAACGGGCTTTTTGAAGAAATTCATCGAATTTTTCAGGCCTTCTGAAGAAACTCTGCTCCCAAGACCGGGCATGTTGAAGAAACTCAGAGAATATTTCAGGCTTTTTGAAGAATCTCATGGACTCTTTTTTTTTTTTTTTTTTTTTAAACCAAAAATGCTTACAGCACCTGGTATTCCCAGGCGGTCTCCCATCCAAGTACTAACCAGGCCCGACCCTGCTTAGCTTCCGAGATCAGACGAGATCGGGCGTTCTCAACGTGGTATGGCCGTAAGCGAAATCTGCTGCCAAAAACGGGCTATTTAAAAGGTTAGAACATTAGTGAAGTAAACTAAAAAGCTTACAGCACCTGGTATTCCCAGGCGGTCTCCCATCCAAGTACTAACCAGGCCCGACCCTGCTTAGCTTCCGAGATCAGACGAGATCGGGCGTTCTCAACGTGGTATGGCCGTAAGCGAAATCTGCTGCCAAAAACGGGCTATTTAAAAGGTTAGAACATTAGTGAAGTAAACTAAAAAGCTTACAGCACCTGGTATTCCCAGGCGGTCTCCCATCCAAGTACTAACCAGGCCCGACCCTGCTTAGCTTCCGAGATCAGACGAGATCGGGCGTTCTCAACGTGGTATGGCCGTAAGCGAAATCTGCTGCCAAAAACGGGCTTTTTGAAGAAATTCATCGAATTTTTCAGGCCTTCTGAAGAAACTCTGCTCCCAAGACCGGGCATGTTGAAGAAACTCAGAGAATATTTCAGGCTTTTTGAAGAATCTCATGGACTCTTTTTTTTTTTTTTTTTTTTTTAAACCAAAAATGCTTACAGCACCTGGTATTCCCAGGCGGTCTCCCATCCAAGTACTAACCAGGCCCGACCCTGCTTAGCTTCCGAGATCAGACGAGATCGGGCGTTCTCAACGTGGTATGGCCGTAAGCGAAATCTGCTGCCAAAAACGGGCTATTTAAAAGGTTAGAACATTAGTGAAGTAAACTAAAAAGCTTACAGCACCTGGTATTCCCAGGCGGTCTCCCATCCAAGTACTAACCAGGCCCGACCCTGCTTAGCTTCCGAGATCAGACGAGATCGGGCGTTCTCAACGTGGTATGGCCGTAAGCGAAATCTGCTGCCAAAAACGGGCTTTTTGAAGAAATTCATCGAATTTTTCAGGCCTTCTGAAGAAACTCTGCTCCCAAGACCGGGCATGTTGAAGAAACTCAGAGAATATTTCAGGCTTTTTGAAGAATCTCATGGACTCTTTTTTTTTTTTTTTTTTTTTAAACCAAAAATGCTTACAGCACCTGGTATTCCCAGGCGGTCTCCCATCCAAGTACTAACCAGGCCCGACCCTGCTTAGCTTCCGAGATCAGACGAGATCGGGCGTTCTCAACGTGGTATGGCCGTAAGCGAAATCTGCTGCCAAAAACGGGCTTTTTGAAGAAATTCATCGAATTTTTCAGGCCTTCTGAAGAAACTCTGCTCCCAAGACCGGGCATGTTGAAGAAACTCAGAGAATATTTCAGGCTTTTTGAAGAATCTCATGGACTCTTTTTTTTTTTTTTTTTTTTTTAAACCAAAAATGCTTACAGCACCTGGTATTCCCAGGCGGTCTCCCATCCAAGTACTAACCAGGCCCGACCCTGCTTAGCTTCCGAGATCAGACGAGATCGGGCGTTCTCAACGTGGTATGGCCGTAAGCGAAATCTGCTGCCAAAAACGGGCTATTTAAAAGGTTAGAACATTAGTGAAGTAAACTAAAAAGCTTACAGCACCTGGTATTCCCAGGCGGTCTCCCATCCAAGTACTAACCAGGCCCGACCCTGCTTAGCTTCCGAGATCAGACGAGATCGGGCGTTCTCAACGTGGTATGGCCGTAAGCGAAATCTGCTGCCAAAAACGGGCTATTTAAAAGGTTAGAACATTAGTGAAGTAAACTAAAAAGCTTACAGCACCTGGTATTCCCAGGCGGTCTCCCATCCAAGTACTAACCAGGCCCGACCCTGCTTAGCTTCCGAGATCAGACGAGATCGGGCGTTCTCAACGTGGTATGGCCGTAAGCGAAATCTGCTGCCAAAAACGGGCTTTTTGAAGAAATTCATCGAATTTTTCAGGCCTTCTGAAGAAACTCTGCTCCCAAGACCGGGCATGTTGAAGAAACTCAGAGAATATTTCAGGCTTTTTGAAGAATCTCATGGACTCTTTTTTTTTTTTTTTTTTTTTTAAACCAAAAATGCTTACAGCACCTGGTATTCCCAGGCGGTCTCCCATCCAAGTACTAACCAGGCCCGACCCTGCTTAGCTTCCGAGATCAGACGAGATCGGGCGTTCTCAACGTGGTATGGCCGTAAGCGAAATCTGCTGCCAAAAACGGGCTATTTAAAAGGTTAGAACATTAGTGAAGTAAACTAAAAAGCTTACAGCACCTGGTATTCCCAGGCGGTCTCCCATCCAAGTACTAACCAGGCCCGACCCTGCTTAGCTTCCGAGATCAGACGAGATCGGGCATTCTCAACGTGGTATGGCCGTAAGCGAAATCTGCTGCCAAAAACGGGCTATTTAAAAGGTTAGAACATTAGTGAAGTAAACTAAAAAGCTTACAGCACCTGGTATTCCCAGGCGGTCTCCCATCCAAGTACTAACCAGGCCCGACCCTGCTTAGCTTCCGAGATCAGACGAGATCGGGCGTTCTCAACGTGGTATGGCCGTAAGCGAAATCTGCTGCCAAAAACGGGCTTTTTGAAGAAATTCATCGAATTTTTCAGGCCTTCTGAAGAAACTCTGCTCCCAAGACCGGGCATGTTGAAGAAACTCAGAGAATATTTCAGGCTTTTTGAAGAATCTCATGGACTCTTTTTTTTTTTTTTTTTTTTTAAACCAAAAATGCTTACAGCACCTGGTATTCCCAGGCGGTCTCCCATCCAAGTACTAACCAGGCCCGACCCTGCTTAGCTTCCGAGATCAGACGAGATCGGGCGTTCTCAACGTGGTATGGCCGTAAGCGAAATCTGCTGCCAAAAACGGGCTTTTTGAAGAAATTCATCGAATTTTTCAGGCCTTCTGAAGAAACTCTGCTCCCAAGACCGGGCATGTTGAAGAAACTCAGAGAATATTTCAGGCTTTTTGAAGAATCTCATGGACTCTTTTTTTTTTTTTTTTTTTTTTAAACCAAAAATGCTTACAGCACCTGGTATTCCCAGGCGGTCTCCCATCCAAGTACTAACCAGGCCCGACCCTGCTTAGCTTCCGAGATCAGACCAGATCGGGCGTTCTCAACGTGGTATGGCCGTAAGCGAAATCTGCTGCCAAAAACGGGCTTTTTGAAGAAATTCATCGAATTTTTCAGGCCTTCTGAAGAAACTCTGCTCCCAAGACCGGGCATGTTGAAGAAACTCAGAGAATATTTCAGGCTTTTTGAAGAATCTCATGGACTCTTTTTTTTTTTTTTTTTTTTTTAAACCAAAAATGCTTACAGCACCTGGTATTCCCAGGCGGTCTCCCATCCAAGTACTAACCAGGCCCGACCCTGCTTAGCTTCCGAGATCAGACGAGATCGGGCGTTCTCAACGTGGTATGGCCGTAAGCGAAATCTGCTGCCAAAAACGGGCTATTTAAAAGGTTAGAACATTAGTGAAGTAAACTAAAAAGCTTACAGCACCTGGTATTCCCAGGCGGTCTCCCATCCAAGTACTAACCAGGCCCGACCCTGCTTAGCTTCCGAGATCAGACGAGATCGGGCGTTCTCAACGTGGTATGGCCGTAAGCCAAATCTGCTGCCAAAAACGGGCTTTTTGAAGAAATTCATCGAATTTTTCAGGCCTTCTGAAGAAACTCTGCTCCCAAGACCGGGCATGTTGAAGAAACTCAGAGAATATTTCAGGCTTTTTGAAGAATCTCATGGACTCTTTTTTTTTTTTTTTTTTTTTAAACCAAAAATGCTTACAGCACCTGGTATTCCCAGGCGGTCTCCCATCCAAGTACTAACCAGGCCCGACCCTGCTTAGCTTCCGAGATCAGACGAGATCGGGCGTTCTCAACGTGGTATGGCCGTAAGCGAAATCTGCTGCCAAAAACGGGCTTTTTGAAGAAATTCATCGAATTTTTCAGGCCTTCTGAAGAAACTCTGCTCCCAAGACCGGGCATGTTGAAGAAACTCAGAGAATATTTCAGGCTTTTTGAAGAATCTCATGGACTCTTTTTTTTTTTTTTTTTTTTTTAAACCAAAAATGCTTACAGCACCTGGTATTCCCAGGCGGTCTCCCATCCAAGTACTAACCAGGCCCGACCCTGCTTAGCTTCCGAGATCAGACGAGATCGGGCGTTCTCAACGTGGTATGGCCGTAAGCGAAATCTGCTGCCAAAAACGGGCTATTTAAAAGGTTAGAACATTAGTGAAGTAAACTAAAAAGCTTACAGCACCTGGTATTCCCAGGCGGTCTCCCATCCAAGTACTAACCAGGCCCGACCCTGCTTAGCTTCCGAGATCAGACGAGATCGGGCGTTCTCAACGTGGTATGGCCGTAAGCGAAATCTGCTGCCAAAAACGGGCTTTTTGAAGAAATTCATCGAATTTTTCAGGCCTTCTGAAGAAACTCTGCTCCCAAGACCGGGCATGTTGAAGAAACTCAGAGAATATTTCAGGCTTTTTGAAGAATCTCATGGACTCTTTTTTTTTTTTTTTTTTTTTTAAACCAAAAATGCTTACAGCACCTGGTATTCCCAGGCGGTCTCCCATCCAAGTACTAACCAGGCCCGACCCTGCTTAGCTTCCGAGATCAGACGAGATCGGGCGTTCTCAACGTGGTATGGCCGTAAGCGAAATCTGCTGCCAAAAACGGGCTTTTTGAAGAAATTCATCGAATTTTTCAGGCCTTCTGAAGAAACTCTGCTCCCAAGACCGGGCATGTTGAAGAAACTCAGAGAATATTTCAGGCTTTTTGAAGAATCTCATGGACTCTTTTTTTTTTTTTTTTTTTTTTAAACCAAAAATGCTTACAGCACCTGGTATTCCCAGGCGGTCTCCCATCCAAGTACTAACCAGGCCCGACCCTGCTTAGCTTCCGAGATCAGACGAGATCGGGCGTTCTCAACGTGGTATGGCCGTAAGCGAAATCTGCTGCCAAAAACGGGCTATTTAAAAGGTTAGAACATTAGTGAAGTAAACTAAAAAGCTTACAGCACCTGGTATTCCCAGGCGGTCTCCCATCCAAGTACTAACCAGGCCCGACCCTGCTTAGCTTCCGAGATCAGACGAGATCGGGCGTTCTCAACGTGGTATGGCCGTAAGCGAAATCTGCTGCCAAAAACGGGCTTTTTGAAGAAATTCATCGAATTTTTCAGGCCTTCTGAAGAAACTCTGCTCCCAAGACCGGGCATGTTGAAGAAACTCAGAGAATATTTCAGGCTTTTTGAAGAATCTCATGGACTCTTTTTTTTTTTTTTTTTTTTTTAAACCAAAAATGCTTACAGCACCTGGTATTCCCAGGCGGTCTCCCATCCAAGTACTAACCAGGCCCGACCCTGCTTAGCTTCCGAGATCAGACGAGATCGGGCGTTCTCAACGTGGTATGGCCGTAAGCGAAATCTGCTGCCAAAAACGGGCTTTTTGAAGAAATTCATCGAATTTTTCTGGCCTTCTGAAGAAACTCTGCTCCCAAGACCGGGCATGTTGAAGAAACTCAGAGAATATTTCAGGCTTTTTGAAGAATCTCATGGACTCTTTTTTTTTTTTTTTTTTTTTTTAAACCAAAAATGCTTACAGCACCTGGTATTCCCAGGCGGTCTCCCATCCAAGTACTAACCAGGCCCGACCCTGCTTAGCTTCCGAGATCAGACGAGATCGGGCGTTCTCAACGTGGTATGGCCGTAAGCGAAATCTGCTGCCAAAAACGGGCTATTTAAAAGGTTAGAACATTAGTGAAGTAAACTAAAAAGCTTACAGCACCTGGTATTCCCAGGCGGTCTCCCATCCAAGTACTAACCAGGCCCGACCCTGCTTAGCTTCCGAGATCAGACGAGATCGGGCGTTCTCAACGTGGTATGGCCGTAAGCGAAATCTGCTGCCAAAAACGGGCTTTTTGAAGAAATTCATCGAATTTTTCAGGCCTTCTGAAGAAACTCTGCTCCCAAGACCGGGCATGTTGAAGAAACTCAGAGAATATTTCAGGCTTTTTGAAGAATCTCATGGACTCTTTTTTTTTTTTTTTTTTTTTTTAAACCAAAAATGCTTACAGCACCTGGTATTCCCAGGCGGTCTCCCATCCAAGTACTAACCAGGCCCGACCCTGCTTAGCTTCCGAGATCAGACGAGATCGGGCGTTCTCAACGTGGTATGGCCGTAAGCGAAATCTGCTGCCAAAAACGGGCTTTTTGAAGAAATTCATCGAATTTTTCAGGCCTTCTGAAGAAACTCTGCTCCCAAGACCGGGCATGTTGAAGAAACTCAGAGAATATTTCAGGCTTTTTGAAGAATCTCATGGACTCTTTTTTTTTTTTTTTTTTTTTTAAACCAAAAATGCTTACAGCACCTGGTATTCCCAGGCGGTCTCCCATCCAAGTACTAACCAGGCCCGACCCTGCTTAGCTTCCGAGATCAGACGAGATCGGGCGTTCTCAACGTGGTATGGCCGTAAGCGAAATCTGCTGCCAAAAACGGGCTATTTAAAAGGTTAGAACATTAGTGAAGTAAACTAAAAAGCTTACAGCACCTGGTATTCCCAGGCGGTCTCCCATCCAAGTACTAACCAGGCCCGACCCTGCTTAGCTTCCGAGATCAGACGAGATCGGGGCGTTCTCAACGTGGTATGGCCGTAAGCGAAATCTGCTGCCAAAAACGGGCTTTTTGAAGAAATTCATCGAATTTTTCAGGCCTTCTGAAGAAACTCTGCTCCCAAGACCGGGCATGTTGAAGAAACTCAGAGAATATTTCAGGCTTTTTGAAGAATCTCATGGACTCTTTTTTTTTTTTTTTTTTTTTTTAAACCAAAAATGCTTACAGCACCTGGTA